>JASEVX010000719.1:0-57866 GCA_031761405.1 Serripes groenlandicus
GGGCATTCGTCCCAAAGGAGGTACTGCCCCGGTCTACCCTCCTTATAAAAGGGATTTAAAGAGTAAAGGTATGAAGGGGAACTGGGGCATTTAAATAACTCTGTTATTTTGCGGCTGCCCCGGTCTACCCTCCTTTGGAAGGTAATTCGTCTCCAAAGGAGGGTAGACCGGGGGCGGACCAAGGGAGGGTAGACCGGGGCAGCCGCAAAAGTTGGACTTAGTCGTTTTTTTCAATCTGGAGGGTAGACCGGGCCGGTCTACCCTCCTTGATAGGATAGACCGTGGACTTAGTCGTTTTTAGGTCTTTTCTGATGTTGGACTTAGTCGTTTTTCAATGACAAATTTGAAAAAGTTGAACTTTCTAAGTATGTGGTGTGGCCCTAAAAAGGACCGTTTTGTTTTGTTGGGGTGTTAAAGTCGAATGGCGTTGGCATACCAATTACCCAGTGAAGTACCTATGAGAACTGCAAGGAGACAGAACTCATAAGTAGCTTTTGCTATCATCACTCTGACTAAATACATTCCATCTGGATAACGAATTGTATCAATTTCCCGAGGTAGTCTTCGATTAACGTATAATTCAGTAAATATATTATACAGTCTACGGCCAACGTCAATTAAATCAATGGAGACTTTTAACACGCCTCTGCATAATTCCATTTTGATATCGAAAAGTGTATGGAATGAAATGACGTTCTGCTATTTATACCGATAGGTCGGATTGACCTACTTTTGACTCAGAATTAAGCTTGACCAATGAAATGCATCGAACGTTATTCTATGAAAAGTTGTGGGATACGAACTACTGCATTTACATGTTTTTCATCAATTTTTTTACTATTTGGATTATGAAAAAAACAAAAATGTATTTTTTGAACTTTTATCTTATCTTAAGATAAAATATACACAATGACAATTTGAAAAGTTGAAACTTTTCGAGATATGTGGTAGCCCTTAAAAGGGCTGTTGGGGGTGTTGTGATCTTATAGACAATCTACTATTTCCTCTTCTGGATCTTACAATTGTCAATGTGCTTGGAATGTGCACCTCTTCCACTCACTGTTGGAATTCTGTATGACTCCTCACATGTCTTTTTACGTGGTTGTTTTGGGGTTTTCTCTTTCTGAATCTTGATCTTGTCAATGTGATCGGAATGTTCGCCTTTCCCAGTAACTGTTAGAATTCTGTATGACTCCTCACATACCTTTTTACGTGGTTGTTTTGGAGTTTCATCTGTTGATTTCCTTTTACAAGATGATGGCGATACGCTTCTCTGTTTCATAATAGAGGTGATCTGTTCTATCAAATCTTTCAACGAATTACTGTTAACGTCAAACTGAATTGGTACCTTTACCGGTGTAGAGATACAGCCTGTTCGTTGATCCGCTATTCTCTCCACATTATGGATCATCTTGTTAACGTTCTTGTTCAAAGATTTTAATTCCTCCAGTATTTTGTTGAATGTCTTCAACTCTGTAACAACCGTGTTCAATGTAGATTTCTGACTGCTGTTAATCTTCCGCATTTCCTCAAAGATGTTCTTTAAATCATCGGTTGGCTGATGTACTGTAGATTTCTGCATTTCCACAAAGATGTTCTTTAAATCATCGCATGGCTGTTGTACAACGGGTTGATATTCAACGGGTTGATAATTCTCTTCTTTCATGCTCATTGTCATAGCCTGTGACAACAAATCGTTGCTACCAGTGTCTGGTTGTAGAAAATCGTTCAAGTTGAATTCCATTTTCTCACAGAATACACGTCTTTACTCTTTGAAAGTCAAATGTAAAATGTGGCCTTTCTCAGTAAACGCTAAGCGAAGTGTGATACATGACGTCACTTTTGTTTTACGATAACGTCATTATTTGTCTATGATGTCATCATTTTTGGATCCATGTGCAGTATTCTACGAATTATGATTTCAAAACAAGAAATACATATATAGTCCTCTGAATTACACAACTCCTGTGAAAATATATCCTCGAGAGAAAACATATAACAATATTTGATTTTTTTTTCATCTAAAACAGTACCCCAGATAAACGGCCTTCTGTTTAAACATCATTACTTTCCCTCTGAACATTGTTATTGATTGTTGTATCTGTCTTTTCCCTATGAGTTCAAGACTTTAAATGACAGGGCTGATTTTGTTTTTTTCTTTGTCTATGATGTCATCATTTTTGGATCCATGTGCAGAATTCTACGCTTTATGATTTCAAAACAAGAAATACATATATCCTCGAGAGAAAACATATAACAATATTTGATTTTTTTACATCTAAAACAGTTTTCTAGATAAACGGTCTTCTGTTTATAGAACATCATTACTTTTTGTCTGAACATTGTTGATTGTTGTATCAGTCTTTCCCCTATGAGTTCAAGACTTTAAATGATAGGACTGATTTTGTTTTCTGTTTATGTATACTGACAAATTTGAAAAAGTTGAACTTTCTAAGTATGTGGTGTGGCCCTAAAAAGGACCATTTTGTTTTGGGGGTTGTTGTAGAACTAATGTTCACAGCCCCCAACTTTTCGACAGGCAGGACACATTGACTGTGCCCGCCTGACGATCCGCTTCACGGCCGTATCCGAATACCCCGAGGTTGGGTTGAATGGCGGCTCATCGTCATCATCCCAATTCTCAGACTCCGGGATAGTGTACGAAGTACACCTCTTCGGAGAGTTGCATGGCGTATATGGCACCTCCTCGTCCACGATGCAACACTCTGTCTTCTTCTCTGCCGTGTACTTCAGTTGGATTTGAAGCAGCTCCATCTGATCGCTTATAGCTTTCAGCTGAGCTGCCATCAAAGCTACCTGATCTCGGAAATGATCCATGATTTAGTGAAAATGAAATAACTTTAGCGTGGTTTTATACTATTGAGCGCGGACGTGATCTAAACTACCTTTGTGTTAAATCTTTAAAGATTTAAAGAAATAGGTCAGTGGGTCAGTAGGTCACTTTAAACATAATGTTTTTTTCAACTTTGACGATTTATTAACTTAGGTCAGTAGGTTAGTAGGTCATGAAATTATCATTTATATACCACTCTTTTGATTTAAAATTCTATTCTTCAACTATGAACCGATTAGTGAAATTCTTCCGTCGGCTGTTTGGCTGTGAAAAGAAAACAGATAAGAAAATGAAGGAGCTAAAGAAAGATATTGAGCAGATTATGGTTGCATTCTATTTAAGACGAGGGTATGATTACCATACTAGGCAACCTGCAGTGAAGATGGGTAATCTCTACCCTGATTTGTCGGAGTTCATACCTTCAACAATGAACTGTGCTTGGCAAGGTAAACTTGTCAAGCAATATCCTTGCTTAAAGTCATCGTTTGAAAATTATTAAACGATGACTTAAGCAGGAAAAAAGTCCTTTTTAGGACTACCAAATATCTCGAAAAGTTTTTAACTTTTCAAATTGTCATTTTTTACTATTTGGATTATGAAAAAAAACAAAAATGTATTTTTTTGAACTTTTATTTCATCTTAAGATAAAATATACACAATGAAAGTGAATGTCTATACACAATGAGAGAAACAAAAACAGTTCAAAAAGATGTCACTTATATTTTACATTTTTGAAAAAATGAAAATGTCAATTTCCCTTTCTTTTCTTTGTTGGATTTTCGGTCTCTGTGGTACTTTTCCGTTTCCTGGGTTTGATTGGTTTTACCACAATATCTGGGCAGATTTTCTGTTTGTGTTTGTCTGTTTTGCAAATAAAGCAGTTCTGTTTCTTCAACTTTGTTTTTTCATCGGTTTGAGCATCCATTTTTTCATTGGATTGATCTGATGGTGTTATTTGATCTAAGACAGTTTTTTCATTGGATTGATCTGATGGTGTTATTTGATCTACGACAGTTTTTTCATTGGATTGCTCTGACTGTGTTATTTGATCCACGACAGTTTTTTTATCGGGTTGATCTGTTTGCGTTACTTGATCCGTGATGTCTGGTGTTTTTTTAACTGAAGTAGAGTTCCATTTTTGTTGGTAAGTTCTCAAGCAATATCGATTGTAGTCATTGCAAAAAGATGTAAAAGCTCCAACAAAAATCATGTCTTGCTTCACTATAGGTGTGCGATAAAGGGCTGACTGTAAGGTGATATCATGAGTGTGTGGGTTTACATACACAAACTGATATTTCGCAATCTGATTATCTTTCTCTGGACATTTACTGGCCCAGTGATCTTCTTTGTGACAGATAAAACAGAAATTGGGTCTTTTTCCATTTGGTCCATACATGTCGTCGATACTGATTCTGTCAAATACTCTGTGTTTACCAATTCTGTATTCATCGTCCTCTAATGCCTGGAAAGAAGCAAAAGATCCAACATATGTCCCCACATGTCTGATCGGGTAAGTTGTTGGTATGTTAGTGATCTCATATTCATGTGTATATGCGTTAACGTACACATACATTCTTGCCATATTTCTAGCCATGCTGAATTAATGATGTTATCACTCTGAATGGATCAGACTGTATGATAACCAGTACTGATAATCACCCTTCTTTTATAGGAGTATGACAGACAACTGTTATATAACTCATGGATGTCATTCATTTACAATTAGTCTCTAACAAAATGTCGAAGAGAATTGTACCGTATTCAGACAGTAGTGAAAGCGAGACGATGATGATGATGATGATGATGGTGATTTCCCACCAAAACGACGAAAGCATAGAAAACTTGCTATACTTGATTCAGACGATGAGGACGATGAACTTGACTTGATTAAAAAGAAACCTGTAAAAATGATAGAAGAAAACAATGAAGAAGATACATCTGATATCAAACATTTATTTCATCTACAACATTCTTTGAATAAGAAATCTCGTAAATTCAAGACTGAATCGCATGTAATGACTGCAACTTTCAAGAAATTTGAAGAATTACCACCGCGAGAAATGATAAAACTGTTTGACAATATTACAGAGGAAATCAAATCAACTTTGAAAACGGAACCTACCGATAAGATTAGAATTACTATTAATCATCCATCTTTAAACATGGGGATTTACATTCCATTTATGAATGCTAGTCAGCTAGAAGGTGTAATCATGTTGAATGAAATTGAAAAAGTATTACAATCAAACACAGAGTTCAGTCTGACCGATGGACTCATGACTTTTATCATTACACACGCTCATCCACCATCTGGTCATGGAAAGAAAAAGAAGTTGAATTCAACAGAAATTCTGGATTCAAAAATCTTTGCTAAAAACATGCAATCCATTATACAAATCAATAATGACAATGACAGTATGTGTTTTGCAAGAGCTTTAGCAGTTGGTATTTGTCATGTGAATCACCATGACACAGATGACTGGAGATTGAAATGGCTACAAATAAGAAAACCCGAACGATCACTTCAAAAGAGTGACGCTGAAGACATCCTGATGAAAACAGGGATTTCACCAAATCAATCTTGTGGACTAGACGAGTATAGGATCATACAGACATTTCTCTATGCAAAGGACTATGTTATTAAAGTACACTCTCAGCATACTTCTGTAGAGTTCGTCTTTGAACACCCTGTTGTGTACAGACAAAGTAAAGTACTTCATTTGTATTATCATCAAGGTCATTACGATTACATTTCTAGCATAACTGGTTTTTTTGGTTGTAGCTACTATTGTGAGTTCTGTGATGTTGCATATCAAAATCGTGAAAGCCATTCTTGTTTACACAATTGTAAAGCATGCTTTACCATAGGAAAGTGTATGTCATTCGAGACATCAAAACAATGTAAAGATTGTAACAGATTTTTCTATGGTTCAGAATGTTTTCACAATCATAAGATAGTAGTTGGAAAACAGAAGAAATCCATTTGTCAACTTGTGAAATCTTGTTTGAAATGTGGAGGTCAATATAAAGTCAGAAAAGCGCTACACGTTTGTAAAGGTATGAAAAAATGCCGATACTGTCAAAAAATAACTATCTTATCTCATAGGTGTCATATTCAACCTTACAAAAGAAAGTTGAATAAGACAGACGATAAAACCAGTACTACAGGGGGGAAAAAGCCACTGTTTATATTTTATGATTTCGAATGCAAACAAGATACAGGTGTTCATATCCCTAATTACTGCATTGCTCATTATGCATGTGATGAATGCATCAATGAATCTCTTGATTTTCATTGTTCAACTTGTAGTACATCATTTTCAAAAGAAAGAGAAGTTGTATTTCAAGGAGTAAATACATTGACTGATTTTTGCAACTGGTTGTTTTCTGATCAACATAAAGGCATCACAGCTATTGCTCACAATTTTAAAGGATATGACGGTCAATTCATTTTACATCAAGTCATTTCATTTGGAGTGAAACTCCCAAAGTTAATCATGAATGGAAACAGTATCATGAAACTGGAATTGAATGGGGTTCGTTTAATTGATTCATTTAATTTCATGAGCTGTGCATTGGCTAAGTTCCCAGATACATTTGGTCTTCATGAAATGAAAAAAGGTTACTTTCCCCACTGGGCAAATACAGATCAGTTCTGTAGTTATGTTGGGCCTTATCTTGATGTCAAATATTACAAGCCTGACTCAATGTCTAAAGAAGGAAGAGAAAAATTCATGGTCTGGTATAATGAAAAAGTAGAACAGAGTGTCATTTTCGATTTTCAGAAAGAGATAGAGTCTTATTGTAGGTCTGATGTTGATATCCTTAGACGAGGATGTGGACAATTCAGAAAAGTGTTCATGAAACATGGTGGTATCGATCCGCTTTTAGAGTCAGTTACTATTGCAGATGCTTGCAATAAGGTATGGAGACAGAATTATTTACCAAAAGGTAAAATTGCTATTATTTCAAGTAAAGATTCATCCCAACGTCGCTTTTCTATGAAAGCAATACGGTGGATACAAAGCATAGCTAATGAAAAGGTTATTTACATTCAGCACGCTAGAAATGATGGAGAATTCAGAATTGGTAGATATAGTGTAGATGGTTATCATGAGAAGACAAACACAGTCTATGAATTCCTTGGGGACTTGTATCATGGTTGTCCAGTTTGTTACCCAAAACGAAATCAGTTAAGTCCTATCACTGGTGAGACTATGCAACATTTATACAATAGTACAATGAATCGTCTTGAGGAAATTAAAGTTAAAGGTTTCAATGTTGAAATTATGTGGGAACATGAATTCGATGCTAAGATTAAAAATGACAAAGTCTTCAAATCCAAAATTGACAAGTTGTTTCCCTATTGTGACCCCATTGACCCAAGAGAGGCTTTGTATGGAGGTCGATGTAATTCAGTGAAAATTACTCATGATATTAATGAAAGTAAGGACAAAGAAATCAAGTACATTGATATTTGTTCTTTGTATCCCTTTGTTTGTAAACACAAATCTTATCCGGTTGGACACCCAAAAGTTATAACCGCTGAGAGTATTGATATGGAAAATATTCGTCAGTATGAAGGATTGATTAAATGCAAAGTTTCACCACCAGATGATTTGTTACACCCCGTTTTACCTGTTCATTGCAATAATAAATTGATGTTTCCTCTCTGTATGAAATGTGCACAAGAAAGTTCCAATACTTGCAATCATAATCAGGATGAAAGATCAATGGTTGGAACGTGGATAACATTTGAATTGTTCAAAGCTTTAGACATGGGGTATCAATTGATTCATGTGTATGAAATTTGGCATTTTACTTCGATCTCAAATCAATTCTTTCAAGGGTATGTAGATAACTTCTTGAAAATCAAGCAGGAAGCTAGTGGTTACCCCGGTTGGTGTAAGTCTGATTCGGAAAAGCAGAAGTTCATTCATGATTATGAAAAAGCAGAAGGTGTCAAACTTGACTCATCTTCCATTCAGAAAAATCCAGGTCTTCGAGCTTTTGCAAAGATCATGTTGAATTGTCTTTGGGGAAAATTGGCTCAGCGAGAAATCATGAGTCAAACTGAGTACATTAAAGATGCAACAAAGTACTTTGAAATGATGAATAACTCAAATGTTCTTGTGAAACATGTTGAAATATTTGATAATGAGTGTGATTTCATACTGGTGAATTATGAGACCAAGTTAGATCACATTGAAACCCATGCTACAGCCAATGTTATAGTGGGTTCCTATGTGACAGCGTATGCAAGAATGGAACTGTACAGTATCTTAGAAAAATTAAAATCAAGAGTATTGTACTTTGACACAGACAGTTGTATGTACATTCATGATCCATGCTTATGGAATCCACCCATTATTAATAGCAGACTAGGAAAATGGACAGATGAAGAGCCAGATTGTACAATTGTCAAATTCAGAGGACTAGGTCCAAAAAATTATGCTTATGAAATGAAAACAAAAGAAGGAAAAAGAGAAACTAAATGTAAAGTGAAAGGAATCACATTGGATTATAATACCTGTCAATTGATCAACTTTGAAACATTTACACAATGTGCTGAAGATCGTAACACAGAAATAAAAGTGACCTATGCGTGTAGAATTAAAAGACATACCGACAGATCTGTAACAAGTGAAGCTCAAACAAAAACGTACAGATCAGTGTATACAAAAAGAGTAATTGTCAATGATACGGACACTGTTCCATATGGGTACAAATCTCTGCGTCAATAATATGAATTGTATAAAAGATGTGAATAAAATAAGATAACTTTATTCTTGTGTTGTTATTTCTTCTCAGACCTTTAAAGAGTTAACATGGATGCCGATATTCAGTCCATATTATTTCAGCACCCCTGTAATATGTATATCACAGGGCCTAGTGGATGTGGAAAAACAGAATTTGTTCATAAACTGATTGAATATAGAAATGATCTGTTCAACATTGTACCAGAAAAAGTGGTATGGTGTTACAAAGAATGGCAACATGCTTACAATGTTATGCAAGAGAAATTCGAAATCATAAAATTCATTGAAGGTATTCCCGACGATGAAAATGAAATTGTAAGTGATGTTGACATTCCACATTTAGTTGTCTTTGATGACATGTTAGGGGAAAAAGATGAAGATAAAATCAAGTTATGGTTTACAAGAAAAGGTCATCATAGGAATGCAAGTGTGATTTATATCACACAAAACATGTTTCAACAGTCCAAGTCGAGCCGAACCATTAGTTTGAATTCAAAATACATGATCTTGTTTCAAAATGTACGTGATAAGAATCAAATAAAGACTTTGGCAAATCAAATGCAAGCACCTCATTTGATAATGGCCTACCAAGATGCTACATCTAAAGATCATGGGTATTTGGTGATTGATTTTCATTCTCGTACTCAAAAGGAGATGAAACTAAGAACGGATATATTTCACAGATGGTTTACACAAAATGAAGATCGTGGACCTATTGTTTATTCTCCACTATAAAACACTTATGATGAGAAGATCAACATTCATTTATCTTGGTCAGGTCTTTGTGTAAACATGGCTATACCACACACTTCAAAGTCAGTGATTCATGCCTTACAAAACCTAAGTCATGAAACCAACAAACATGCCAGAGAAGCTTTACTCAAAGCAGGGTTAAAAGAAATATTAAAATGGTTTACTTTGGCTGCTAAAAAAACATTGTTGGTCATAAAATCAAATTACCGAAACAGACGGTTACATACATGACGAAACATAAAGATGACATACATAAGTTAGCCAACCCTGAGATTGATGAAGAAGTCAAGCGAAAAATCATTCTTAAACCTGGCGGAGGAGGGTTTCTTGGTGGTGTTATAATTAGAAGCTTGTTACGATGGGACGGAGAAAAGACAGCTCGTAAATTTGGTGTTGACAAACAAAGGAAAAAGCCGTCCAAAAAAAGAAATGACCGATATGTCATCGATGAAAGATTTATTACAATGAGAAAAAAACCCAGAAATAAAACAAAAACAAAAACCAAGAAAAAAGATTTGAAGAAAAAAACACCTAAAAGTCAAAAAAGACAAAAACAAGTTCGGACAATGACACCACGTAAACAAATACAGTTTCAATCTATTCCTTCTTCAAGTGGACTTGGTACTCCTCCATACACAGCATCCCGTGCTACGGACTTGTACGATATTGCACCATTTTCGCCGCTGACAACTGTACCACTTTCATCATCAGCAAGAACAGCTTTAGGTGCTTTGTATTCACGATTTGCATAAAAGTATTGCAATGAAAAGAAATAGATCATTTTACTTCAGACAGAGATAGTGTCAACATGGGTAAACAGAAATCACCACTCATTAGAAAACATGGATCAATGGTAATGGCCATGATACAGTCACCACACAACGTGAGAAAAAAGCTAATAAACGCAGCTAATCGTCCTGTCATTGATTGTGTTTCGGAATGTTGTCACAACGTTTTAAAAGGCAATGTTCATCTGACCAAGGCTCATAAGACTAAGTTACATCCAATCCGTCAACAACTCAGACAAATTGCATCGAAATCGGTTTCCATTAAGAAAAAGAAACGAATTCTTAACCAGAAAGGAGGATTCCTACCGTTGCTTGCAGGAGCCTTATTACCATTGTTAGGAAAAGCTGTTATCGGGGGACTTGGTGGTGTGCTGAAATCACTGTAAGAACAATGTCAGTCAGAAAAATGGTTATTGTACCTTATCAAATCTTAGAGGATATGAAACGTCAAAAACAAAGACCTCGATTACCACCAAATCCACAAGTAGCAGATGTAGTACATCTACAAAATAAGATGTCGGGTATATTGGAAACGTCAGATATGTCAGAAACAGAAAAGGTGCAAAAGTACGGTGAAACTTTATTCAAGTTACAGAACTCATTGAAAAAGGCTCAATCATGGTCACAACCATCACAACAACATACAACTAACCCATCAAATCCTGAACCTAATTCAATGCATGACCGAATATTACAAAGCGTTCCTAAAACCATGCAAAGGAAAGCTGAATTACTTTTAAACATGGTCAAAGATAATGAAAATCTTGTTTGGGATAATCACGGTGTTGTTTCATACAAAGGTAAACGACTTCCTGGCTCAAATATCATTGATTTAATCAATGATTCATTAAGACTTAGAAAAGGTATTGAACCAAGAGGCTGGGAAACTTTTTCAAAGGCTTTACATGAAAGCAACGTACCACAAGAAGTTATTGGTAATCAAGCAAGATGGAAATGGATGCATAAACGAAACATACATGATGATAAAGCCGACGAAAGTGAATCTGATGATTACAGTACTCCTACGAAATCACCACCATCTGCAAAAATGAAAAAACAAGTTCATTTTGATAATGATTACAGTACCCCAAAAAAATCACCATCTTCTGCAAAAATGAAAAAACAAGTTCGAACAATGACACCCTACACGCAACCTGGTGAAAGAGATCGTCTTAGGGAATTCTACAGAAAAGAATTAACTACCCCTATAAAACAAGAAGCAAGTACTTCAAAACGTCAGACATGGGAACGATATTAAAGAAGAAGCATCAGAAACTTGATTTCGTTTTAAGAAAATTGTATTACAACATAAATAGTTCTGTAGCCTATTCTAGTATTAAGCAACTGTATCATGCTGCTAAGTACGTTTTGAAGGGTGTGAAATATCAGGATGTAAGGGAATGGTTACAAGGAGAAACAACATTTACTTTACATAAACCTATACGTAGACGTTTCAAAAGACGTAGAACTATTGTGGCTGGTATTGATCAACAATGGCAAGCTGATTTAGCAGACATGCAACATTTAGCTAAACAAAATGACAACAAAAAGTATTTACTTTGTGTTATTGATGTATTTTCTAAGTTTTCCTGGGTTGTTCCTATTCCAAATAAAACTGGTAAAACGTTAATTGTTGCATTTCAATCCATACTTCAGAAATCAAAAAGAACCCCGATTTCTTTGCAAACGGATAAAGGTACGGAATTCAAAAACAAAGAATTTCAACAATGGTTAAAACGAAATCGTATTCATTTCTTTACCACTGAAAACCCTGAAACAAAAGCAAGTATTGTTGAAAGATTTCAAAGAACTTTGAAAACACGTATGTGGAAATATTTTACTCACATGAAAACAAAGCGTTACATTGATATTCTTGAAAAATTAGTAAAGAATTACAATAATACTTATCACAGAAGTATCAAATCAAATCCTGCATCTGTTAATCAAACTAATGAAGCTGAAATTTCAGAGAATCTGTACCCTCAGAATCCCGTTTCAAATAAAAAAGCAAAATTCAAAATAGGAAACCGTGTACGAATTAACAAAACAAAACGAACATTTGAAAAAGGTTATCTTCCTAACTGGACACAGGAATTATTTGAAATTGTACATGTAAATAAATCAACTTCTCCAGTAACATATGTCGTTAAAGATTTAGACGGTGAGCAAATCTTGGGCACGTTTTATGAACCTGAATTACAATTCATAAAAGATGATGAAATCTATGAAATTGATTCAGTTCTTGCAAAGCGAACAAGACGTAAAGGTAACAAAATAGTCAGAGAAATAAAGGTTAATTGGAAAGGATATCCTACCAAATTTCAAAGTTGGATTCCAGAATCATATCTTGTTAATAAAAAGTCATGACGCTAGACAAGCGTTCACAGTCTAACATTGAAGTTGGAACAGAAAGTATCGACGATAGTCGATCAACACCGTATAATTGCTGCGGAAATCGTGTTCCTAAAAATCAGTTCACGTACATTTCACAAATCATTGTTATTTATACAATCATTGTAACGTCCATAATACATCTCAGTCTTAGAACAGAAAATCACGAATTGTGGTTAATTCTTTTAAGTAGTTCATTAGGTTATATTCTACCATCACCAGGTTTGAAATATACAAAACAGGGTAAACAAACGTTTGATCTTATTGATGGTAAAAGATGAATTCATTTTATCTTACATTACCGAGTGACAGTTCTATGGATTACTTTCCAAGTAATACACAATGTTGTTTTAAAGTCAAGTTACCGAAAACAATTCATATTGGAAAAGAACAATGGGAAGTTGCAATAGCTCAACTAATTACACCGTCACAATTTTTAAACATATCTGAGAAAGAAGCAGAATTTGAAATAATCACACGTGATGTAGAGCTTCAAAAACTACTTGTTAAATCTACTAAGAAATTGCCACCAGTATTACCAATAGACCATGATGTATCTAATACACCAAACAAGTGGTCAATGAAATTCACTTTTGCTGCGGGGTCTTATTCATCACCATCACATGTGCTGAATGTTGTAAATGAAATAATACAAAATATGATAGGTGACATACTATCAAAAAATCAATCTGCTTTGATTATCGAATATTCAAAAAAAAACAAAACGTCCAAAACTTGGATTTACTAAAATTATTAAAACAGGGATAAAACTTCATCCATCATTGTTTTTGAAATTCGGTGGATCACCAGAATTCAAAGGTAATACAATTTATCCGGGGAAAAATAGTTTACAAATGTTTAAGTACAATGCAAATATTGATGCAGGATATAATCATTTGTTTATCTATTCAGATATTGTTGAATACTCTATCGTTGGTGATACATTAGCCCCTATACTTCGTGTCGTTCCATTCAAATCATCCAATTCTGATGAAAATAATGATAGTCAACATATCAATCATGAGATAATGAATTTACATTATGTCCCTGTCTCAAAATCGGAATTCGATACAATTCATATCAATATAACTGGTGATTCTGGTTATCCTGTTCATTTTGTTATTGGCAAGACAATCGCAAAGTTACATTTCAGACAGGTTCACTAAAGTGTGGGTTAACCAATACCAAAAATGATGCCTGTATATAGAGGTGTAAAACACCAGTATGGGTATGGACTAGGTTCATTATTTAAATCAGCACTCAGATCCGTTACACCACTACTAAAACCTTTAGTCAAATCTGGATTGAATGCTTTAAAGAAGGAGGGTATTAAACAAGGAATAGGTGCAGCTCAAGATATTTTCTTACATGGAAAAAATCCAAAAGCTGTATTGATATCGCGTGGAAAAGAATCAGTAAAAGATCTGGCACAGAATCTTATAGGTGGAATAAATAAGCCTAAAACGAGACAGTCTCGTCATTTAAAGTCTCGAACTCCTAGGGGTAAGATCGTTTCAAAGAGACATAAGAAACATTACAGTAAACCTAGAACTTTAGACGTGTTTGATTAAAGAAACCAGTATTAAAAATGATGCAAAGTGGGTCTTGTGAGTGTAGTAAATCAGAACTTGATGTTCTGTCTGTGCCACCAACGATGACAACAATGCAAGAAAGTCAATGGGTTGAGCATTTTCCTGTAGCATCTTTAGGAAACAATTCACCGATAGAATTCATCATTCCATCTCAGACAGAGTGTTGGACAGATTTGTCACAGTCTTATCTGTATGTTAAATTCAAAATTACAAAAGCAGATGGTACTGACTTAGAAGCAGATTCTAGTGTTGCCCCAATAAACAATTTTCTTCACAGTATGTTTAGCAGTGTTGATCTGTATTTAAACAATAAATTGGTCAGCAGTAATTTGGACACATACCCGTACAGAGCATATATTGAAAATCTTCTGTCATACAATACTGATAGTAAAGTCACTCATCTAAAGGCTAGTGAGCTTTGGATTAAAGACACTGCTGGAGCATTCGATGCATTAGCTCATGATGGTGCCAACGATGGATTAAAAAAAAGATTGCTTGTAATAACAGAAAGCAGAACCACAGAGTTGTGTGGACGAATTCATCTTGATATGTTTCATCAAGAGAAATATTTACCAAATGGTATTGAAATGCGATTAAAGCTCAATAGATCTTCTTCAACCTTCTGTCTTACAGGTGAAGGCGGGTCACCACAATCAAAAGTTGTGTTTGAATCAGTTAGTTTCAATGTAAGAAATGTTGAAATACTACCAGTCATTGCAAATGATCTAAATCAAGTCATTGCACAGCAAAACATGAAAATACCAATTCGTAGAGTTGAAGTTAAAACGTTTACAGTCGGAACTGGTCTTCAGTCTAAAGTTGAAGATCATTTGTTCCAAGGACAATTACCAAAACGTATTTTCATTGGTATGGTACGAAATGATGCTTTAAATGGGCTTTTTACACGAAATCCATTCCATTTTCAGCACTTTAATCTGTGTAAACTAAATGTTTCATGTAACGGTCATAGTATTCATAACAGACCATTTGAACCTGATTTCGAACATGGCCTTTTTCTTAAGTCATACCTGTCGCTACACCAGGCTGTCTCGGCTATTGGCGCTAATAAATCATTTGACATAACTAAAGATGAGTTGAAGCTGGCTATGCATTGTGGGGGTATGATCTGACAGCAGATCAAGGCAGTGAAGAAGGACAGCTACATCCTATAAAAACAGGGAGCCTCAGAATTGAACTTCAGTTTGGTACGGCACTTCCAAGAGTCATCAACGTTATTGTCTTTGCTGAATTCGATAATCAGATAGAAATCAACGGCTTAAGAGAAATCATCACAGATTACTGAAAAAAGAAATCATCACAGATTACTGGAAAAAGAAATCATGGCCGGTCATGAATTGGCGATTCTACTTAGAGATGAAGCTTTCAAAGTGAAATATTCTTCAGCCGCTGTCAGTGAAAAAAGGAGAAAGGACATTTACAATTCTCTTGAAAAAATCATAATAGATGAATTACAGACACTTATCGCTGAAGAAGTACATAACAAATGTCATGGGTGTCTCATAGATCATCCAAGTCAAATGCAACATCAACTTTGCCTCTTCATGGACAGACATGATCATACAGATATGTTCGTTGCCACAGCAATGCATAGGATTAATCCAAACAAGATCATGGAGAAATGGTATCCTGTAATAGAAGAAATGGCACTGAAAGACTCAGAAATTGTAGTAGCCTACAAAATGTGGTTGAATATTAAACAGAATGTTATCAATGGGTTTCCTGATTTATGGATTGAACAGTGGGGTGAGAAAGTCAAACAGGCCTGGGGAAAGTAATGCATACTCATGAAATACAATACATACTGGATCATGGAACTTGGATAAAAAACCTTCATGCACAAGTTTGTGCTAAAGATCAATTACCAAAACAAAAACCAGACAGTGTACAAGCTTACATTGTCAATACAGACTCATCTGACAGATCTGGTGAACATTGGATAGCAGTGATCTTTAACAGAAATGGAGAATCAACATATTTCGATTCATATGGATTACCACCACTCGACACAGAAATTATGAGCTTTATCCACAATAACTCATCATCATGGACATACAACAAACAAGTTATTCAAAGTTTGTTGGGTGTAGTGTGTGGATATTACTGTATATTTGTACTGAATGCAGTAGCGAGAGGAAACAATCTACAGAAATGTCTACAACAAACATTTAGGACAACCGAACATCACAGAAACGATCGAAATGTAACCATTTGGTTCAATCAGATTTATGGAAAAACAATACATGAAAAGACTTTAAAAACTTTATTGTAAAATTTATTGTAAAATTTATTGTAAAAACTGTATTGTAAATATGTTGTTCACTGTTCATAGTTCATAGTTCATAGTTCAATAAAAAGTTCATTTAATCATAAATCTTTGTGTTTTTTTTTTTTTGATATTCCTAAAAACAATCCATAATATGACATAGCTTACCAGAAAAAAATTGAAAACATGTATTTACACTAGGTTGTACTCCCAAACTTTTCATTGGATGACGTTCGATGCATTTCATTGGTCAAGCTTAATTCTGAGTCAAAAGTAGGTCAATCCGACCTATCGGTATAAATAGCAGAACGTCATTTCATTCCATACACTCCTCGATATCAGCATGGAATTACACAGAGAACTCAGGAATGTTGCAGATGATCTCAGAAATATTCGTCAACGACTCATCAATATTTATCGTCAACTCATAGAAGGACAACCAAGAGAGAATGTTACGCTTCAACACCAACAACCAGATGTGGTGTATTTAGGCATTGAAATGAAAAGAAGAGTTCATTGGGATGGAGAGGGAAAATTGACAGTAACTAAAAGAAGGAGAAACAAGTTCTGTCCAATTTGCAGAGCAAACTTTGGCTGTTGTCATCTGTGAAAACAAAACGGCCCTTTTTAGGGCCACACCACATACTTAGAAAGTTCAACTTTTTCAAATTTGTCATTGAAAAACGACTAAGTCCAACATCAGAAAAGACCTAAAAACGACTAAGTCCACGGTCTATCCTATCAAGGAGGGTAGACCGGACCGGTCTACCCTCCAGATTGAAAAAAACGACTAAGTCCAACTTTTGCGGCTGCCCCGGTCTACCCTCCCTTGGTCCGCCCCGGTCTACCCTCCTTTGGAGACGAATTACCTTCCAAAGGAGGGTAGACCGGGGCAGCCGCAAAATAACAGAGTTATTTAAATGCCCCAGTTCCCCTTCATACCTTTACTCTTTAAATCCCTTTTATAAGGAGGGTAGACCGGGGCATGCCCCAGTCTACCCTCCTTTGGAGACGAAATACCCTCCAAAGGAGGGTAGACCGGGGCATTCGCAAAATGCCCCGGTCTACCCTCCTTTACTACTCACGGATGCTCTTGTGTCAATTACCCTTACTATCGGCATTATCAATCCTGACATGGATGCTCTTGTGTAAAATACCCTTACTATCGGCATTATCAATCCTTACACGGATGCTCCAGTGTAAATTAGCGTTTCTATCGGCATTATCAATCCTTAAATGGGTGCTCTTGCGTAAATTATCGTTACTATCGGCATTATCAATCCTTACACGGATGTTCTTGTTTAAATTACCGTTACTAGCGGCATTATCAATCCTTACATGGATGCTCCTGCGTAAATTACCGTTACTATCGGCATTATACATCCTTACATGGATGCTCCTGCGTAAATTACCGTTACTATCGGCATTATCAATCCTGACACGGATGATCCTGTGTAAATTACCGTTACTATCGTCATTATCAATCCTTACATGGATGCATCAGCCTTTATGTTGTCCTTATGTAAACCTGCGCGCCAAGAAGGGAAGTCATTACCTTTTTCCCCAAGTACAACACATCTGTAGAATTTGGCTTTCAAAAGATTGAAGTAAAAATATGGAAACTCTTTATAAACTAAAGGACAGCTATTTAATAAGTTTGAAAACATTGAACTTGCTCGTTTTAAGAAATTTCTCTATTTGTCACAATGTTTTCAAAAGTCGTCTGATGCAGAGTCGTCAGAAAGCGTTTTTATGATGATAGGGTTAAATGATTAGATTACTGTATTATGATATTAACGCTTTCCCACTTGCTTTTGTGTTAACCCTTATCCTTTCGGCACCAGACGACTTTTTTCAACTTTATTAGATAATTGCTCCCTCATTTATAGAAAGTTTCAATATGTTTGACTAAATGTTTTCAAAGTCGTTTACTCCAATTTTTACAGAAATTCCCGATAAAAATGTAATTTAACGCATCTGTAGCTAAAAAATGAAATTTCTAAAAACAGAAAAATTGTTTAACTTGTACACGTTTTGCTGTTTATAAAGGACAAATGAGCAATGCTAGCAAAGACGACGTAACCCCCTTTCCCCTGTACACTTACAGGTCTCTCAGAAATCACGGATACAGCCTACAGTAACAGGTTACTTTCGAAACCATGTTTCGTTGTTACCATGTTTCGTTGTAACCATTTCCTATGTACATTTAGGACTCTCAGAAAACACGGCTGTAGCCTACAGTAACAGGCGACATTCGAACCCATATTTCGTTGTCACCTTTTCCTTTGTACACTTAGGACTCTGAGAACTCTGTTGCAGCCTACAGTAACAGGCGACTTTCGCAAACATGTTTTGTTGTTACCATTTCCTTTGTACACTTATGTCTCTGAGAACGCTGTTGCCGCCAACAGGCGATTTTTGAAAACAATCCTTCTAACGTTTCAAATGTCGTCTGTTTTTGGTTTGTATGGTGTTCACTTTGCTTTCAACAATAATTTCAGTTATATCACGGCGATTCCAGTGTAAGTTACTAATACTACTTGTGCATGTATTCTGACTCCAGCGAGTTAGTCGTAATGCTAACCCAACAATCCGGAGCGACACGGAGGTAAAACTATTACTATCAGGATTTTTGAAAACAATGTGGCCTATTTCAAGATAAGGGATATATACTTATTAATATCTCGATTATTGGAATGCTTTGACTTTCAGGCAATGAGTGTGTACTCAATTCTGACACCATATCTTAACTCTTTTCTGACACCATATCTTAACTCTTTCCCACGCCTTTTGTAGTAGATGACCTTTGATTACATTGTGACAAAGCGGAGTTACTTCTCATCCTAATGCAGATTTGTTAATTTTCAAATACAACTGCTTACGGTTTTTCTCATAACTTGTAAATCAAAGTATTATAGGGTAAGTTTCATATAAGTTTTCATTTTGTTTTGGAGCCGGCATAAATCACCTGCATGAGGAAATATATAGGCATGTACACTTTTAAATCTGGGACGCGTGATTGTTATCGATTTTGAACTATTTCTGTGACAGACCGACTTTAAACAATGCCAACGTGTTATAGTGGGAAAAGATCATTGATCCTAAATTATTTGCGATAATTGGTCGTTGCGCCAGACGAAGTTTGAATACAGTCGTGAACAGTCGTTCAGTGTCTGTATTCACTGATAGCATAACTATGTATATATGTTACGCACACACACACACACACACACGCACACATTCTGAATGTTATGTATATTAAAAAAAAGATGAATGCATAGATATACATCTTTAAAATAAAATAAAACGGAAAAGTGCATTATATATATTTTTTAAATGACTGACGAATAATATGAATTAAAAGATATTATGTACTCTCATTTATATGCATAATGGAGTCACTTCCTAAAGGCACGTAAATAAAATCATCCTTTAATCGTTTATCTCCATATATCTAATACACAACAGTTTGACCAGGAAACCGGAAAGACATATTTATGTATATATGTTACTTGTTTAGTTTGTATTTGCATGATGGACCGTTCTGTCTTTTGTTTGCTAATAAACTTTGAAACTTTATGTTACTTGTTTAGTGTGTTTTGGCATGATAGACAGTACTGTCTTTTGTTTGCTAATAAACTAAACTATATATTTATCTATAAGACAAGAAAGGGTACAAGTCGATACTAGCTTTTATTTTCAAAGTAAAACAAACTCGTTCTACAATCATGATAAATGTACAAAATGAACAGAATAAATGTCGGATAAGGTTGTTCGCTTAAGAGATCTCAAAATTGACTACGATGTCCCGAACAGAATTCCGTACATGGGTGTTGCTACAATATCCGTTACCGTTAGATATTAACACGTTCTACTTATCGTTACCCCATTGTTGTAAGACCGTTGTTAATTCCAATAGAACAAGTTTTATTTGGTTTTGTTAGAAGCTTTCTTCAATGGAGTAATTTGAACGGAGTTAAACTCTGCTTTCAATATATTTTCAGTTATAATCACGGCGTTTCCTAGGTAAATTACCAGAAACACTAGTCCATTTTATTTTGACACTAGTCAGTCAGTTGCAATGCTAACTCCGCTACCCTGAGCCCAAAGGAGGGCAGCCATTTACTACCATTTTAGAATGATTTGGTATAACCCGGCCGGGGATCGAACCCACGACCTCCCACAGATGAGGCGGACGCTCTACCATAACACCTCGAGGCGGTACCATTTTCTGATAGTGGAGAATGAGTGCCGACCAATGTCATAGGATGTGGCGAGTTCACTACTGTTCTTAACGTCAAGGGGGCCAGGCTCACAAATCGTTTTAAATAAAAGTATCATAATTGAATAGAGTTGAAAGAATAGAGGTATCACAAGGAGCAATTTATGGTCAAGTTGTTTTTTGGTCAAAGTGTGTTCAAAAGCCACCTGCTGCAGATACGTCAAAATACGTGGGAAATGATTGAACAACAAAAAATATTGTAAGTATCACTTAAGTTCAAGAATAAGTCAAATAAAAACAATTTGACTTAGTTCTATTGGTATGTGTATTGCTATTTCATTTCGAAGAGCTTGTAATGTGCAAACATACGCTCAATACGTTAGTCTACCATGTATAATGTTATCATAACCCACGTGATTAAAACATAAGTTCAAGAAATACCGCTCCGTGTTGTAAGGCAGAACGTCGGGCCCGGGGGATGAGAGGTTGCTGGATCGAAGCCCGACCGGATCATATCAAAGACTGGTTGTAATGGCTTTCCCTCCTTGGAGCTCAGGGTTACGGGGTTAGCATTACAACTGACTCGCAGGTGTCAACATAAATGAATCAGTTGCACTGGTAACTTACCCTAAAAACGCCGTGATATAACTGGAAAATAAGTCGAAGGTGGCATAAAACACCAATCAAGCAAACTGCACAATACACGACTCAATTTCCATATGGTAAGCAAACGTTTTACAAATAAAACCAGTGATACCATAAGAAGTAGTACTTCTGATGTGATTAATTGTGGTTTAACGTCGTTTTCAACGATTGTTCAGTCATATCCGACGACCAGGGAACATACCAATGTGTTTCCTAGCTTTCTCACACCAGTACTCCACACTTATGGACATATGGACTTTTGAAAACGATGTTGCAAAAGGAGAAATTGCTCATGATGCGCAATTTCACACTTTGTCAAATACTTTTATTTAAAGAGATTTTCCAAACTTTTTCATCGATCTTCTCACAGCCTCTTGTTGCAGATTTGTCGTATGTGGGAAAGGGTTATAAGTTTAAAAAGTGGGTGAAAATTGATTTGAATTATCAGACTAATTTCTTTGTATAATCACGTTTGTGATCGCATGTGACATGTCTGTTTGTGAACAAAAATCCCTTGGCGACATGCAGACATATGTTGACGCATCTGCAACAGACGACTTTTGAAAACAGTGTGATATAACGAGACAATGGTAGTAAATATGTATTTAACTCTATTCAACAGTCAAACTTTCATTATAAGAGAGTTTCCTCATACACTAGTTTGTTTAAACGTTTTCAAATTCGTCTGTTACTGTACATGGGAAAGCGTTAAGTCGTTTTCAATCCGATTTGAATTGATTTCGTTTGCTAAGCGTAAACTCTCTGCTTGTCTTAGTTGCCTTTGCTGGGCAGATCTATGCTTGTGTGGGAGGCTCAGCCCAGTTTCCAATTCGTTATGAATATTTAAATTATTTCAACAAAAGGCAGGGTCCTGATAACTAACCAGTACGTTATCTGTAACAATTAAACGCAACGTTACCTGTACCAATTAAACGTAACGTTACCTGTAACAATTAAACGTAACGTTACCTGAAACAGTTAGACGTAAAATTACCTGTAACAATTAAACGTGTCGTTACCCGTGTCTTTAACTCACTTCTTAATAACCTTGCGAATTTCGGTTTACCTTTGACCATAGCTGTTTAGCCAAACATAAGGTGTGCAACTTTGTGAATTTAGAATAAGAATACGACTGATAGTTAGAATGATTGGTGAACTCTAGTCAAACGATTCTCTTTCCCATCGGTGTCGAGCTGCTTCTGCATCGACACTGGATCATTGTCCTTTATAACATCGACCTTTTCCGTCCCGGGGAAAATGAAATAAATGAGTGGTGCTCTGCGTTAACCGACCGTTATCCTGTTCCCGCATATATACGCCATCTGGCGCCCTGTTGGCAGTCGACTCTTTAAAACGTTGTGGCAAAAGGAGAAATTGTTCACAATGTTTTCACTTCTATTCAATAATAGTTCTTTCATTTAAATAGAGTGTCCATATTTTTATGAGTAGGTAAACGGGCCGCCGTGATATGACTGAACAATTGTTGAAAAACGCGTTTAAACCCATAGCACTCATATCATATTTTATTACATTAGTATCGGCATTATCAATCCTTACATGGATGTTCCTGTGTAAATTACCGTTACTCTCGGCATTATCAATCCTTACACGGATGCTCCTGCGTAAATTACCGTTACTCTTGGCATTATCAATCCTTACACGGATACTCCTGCGTAAATTACCGTTACTATCGGCATTATCAATCCTTACATGGATGCTCCTGCGTAAATTACCGTTACTCTCGGCATTATCAATCCTTACATGGATGCTCCTGCGTAAATTACCGTTACTCTCGGCATTATCAATCCTGACATGGATGCTCCTGCGTAAATTACCGTTACTCTCGGCATTATCAATCCTGACATGGCTGCTCCTGCGTCAATTACCCTTACTATCGGCATTATCAATCCTTACATGAATGCTCCTGTGTTAATTACCATTACTCTCGGCATTATCAATCCTTACACGGATGCTCTTGCGTAAATTACCGTTACTCTCGGCATTATCAATCCTTACACGGATGCTCTTGCGTAAATTACCGTTACTCTCGGCATTATCAATCCTGACATGGATGCTCCTGCGTAAATTACCGTTTTTGTCGGCATTATCAATCCTTACACGGATGCACCTGTGTTAATTACCCTTACTATCGGCATTATTAATGTGCAAGTGATAGGCAAAATACACTGTATATCAATAAAACACACTTATATAAAATGATTTCAACCATTTCAGTGTGCTGAAGGCGCAGAAATTTGTTTTAAACGATTTCAAACCCTTCACTAGATTAACACATTTTATCCCAGTTTGTGGCATTTTTGTTATCATTATTCCCCAACTGTAAGAAATGGATAAACTGTTCCGGTATGAGTGCAGTACAACATTTGATCCCATTTTCTTATACATCTGTGCTCTCAGAGCTGGTATTGCATTAACTGCATGCCAAGATTTTAACCTATAAACTATTTGTTCCAAAATTCTCCACTGATCTATCCTTACAATGTGCATGTTCAGTAGATTTTTCAAAGTTATTTTCAAGATTTTAACCTATAAACTAATTGTTCCAAAATTCTCCACTGATCTATCCTTACAATGTGCATTTTCAGTAGATTTTTCCCTGAAAGACCTGCTGATGCACAGAAAAAGACATACATAGTCAACTAAAATTAAAAAAAGCTTACTTTATATAAACAAAATAGCTTTCAGATCATTTCTGAGTCAATTTAACCCTTTCACAAGGTATTTTATATAATGCAAGGGAAATAATCCATGCAGTCTTATTATGCAAACATATCATTTCTACCCTAATATCCAATTGTAAATTACCTGGACTGTTTATTTATGAAATCTGATGCTTCAGCAGATAAAACCACATATTTACAGCCCTTAATTGGTCACCTTATCATGTTTCCTATCAAGAAAAGACACAGACCAGCTAAAATGTTCACCTTTAGTAGTGAATTAGCCAGGGATAGAGGTTTAAAAGGATTAATTAGTGATTCAAAAGAGAAAACATGTCTGGAATATACAGAAAAAGTTTTGTTAGCTGTAATAATTCCAACAAGAAGAAAGCCACCCAATTAAAAAAAGGCGGAAAACCGTGGAACACAACAGCACTGACGGCACCTTTGACGCCTGTTTTGACAGAATCTCCGTCAACTATCACCCGTCCTGACAGTATGGTGGCAATTGATGTGCTGACAGCCTCTGTGTTGTCCTCGTCGTCTTATTCTTCTTCATTTTCTTTGTCTTTCTCCCCTCTTCTATACACTCTTCGACCAAAACCTGTAACGGAGAAATGCAACGAAATTCAAGATACTAATGAGAACATTATAGTGAATATAGGATAAAGCGGCAATTGTAAATAGGATTGGGCTGTGTGTTTCAGTGAGTGTAAAGTGTAGCACTTGTCGCCTGGATGTAAAACCTCATCAGATGTCACATACAGTGACAAAGGATTCAGGACATCATGCAGGTGCACTTAATGAAATGGCAGTGATTACGGCTGTTAAAACCAAGATGGGGCTAACAGACGTACACACAGTATTGGCATGTTCAGACATTAAAGCGCCCAGCCTCACAGTTCTTCAAAGGAAGTTCAACTCACTCTGTGATAAAATGTCTGACCTAAATGAGAGGCAAATGATAGCAAATCAGCAATACTTACAAAAAATAACATCACTGTTACCAGAGAAAACTGCAGCCATTCACACGCAGTTTGATGTTTCGTACTCCAGGCGGCCTCAATGTGGAAGTGAGAAGGCGGAACAGAGTTTTGGCGTACTTATAGATCATTCAACCTGTCAAAAACTGCCAGTTGTAGCCGTAGAGATTTCAACACAGAAAATAGCACAATCATTTCTCATTATAAGTGCTTCATACACAGAGTGAGAACATTAGAGAAACATGTCCTAAATCTCACACTGGAAAGCATACCTAGCACACACGACAAACGTGCGTATCGACAGAAACTGACACAGTGCGTGCGAGACCGAATTAGGATGGAGCTCAGGAATTCCCGGGCATTGAAGAAAGGTGACCATGAATTTACGCGTTTCAGCGCTGCAGCAATATAAATCATAGCATGGTGCTTAGAGGGTGATCACCACAGTTGTCGCGAAAATTCCCTTGTCTGCAAAGGCCATCTTAGAACGTACATTACAACCTCACTTCCATATGGAGGCTGAAACATCAGAAATTATACAAAAGGTAATTAATTTCATACAAAGAACCTGTAATTCCACCCAAACAATCATAACAAAAGACTGGTTTAAACGCATGAGTTTCCTTAGAAATTCTGTGATGTTTAG
The DNA here is from genome assembly GCA_031761405.1 of Serripes groenlandicus. Classification (NCBI taxonomy): domain Eukaryota; kingdom Metazoa; phylum Mollusca; class Bivalvia; order Cardiida; family Cardiidae; genus Serripes; species Serripes groenlandicus. The sequence continues at coordinate 25,599 of JASEVX010000719.1, forward strand.
ATTATCTCCCTTGTTCATATGCATTTTTTTCCATAACAAATAAGAGCCTTAGAGCAACACAATCCATATTATGTGATCAGAAAAAGGCTGTAATTTCTAAAATTAGGGTGTTTTGGGCGCAAATTCAAGAAAATGTTAAACCATAAATTTACCTATAAGGTGGCAATACACAGTGGAAAGTCAATCTTCCAGTAAACGTCCGACCCTCTTTTCTGTTTACCAAAAAACAGCTGGCACAGAATCACTGAAATGAAATAAACCATTTTGTTGCAACAAAGGATGTCTGAATTATTAGAAAATAACGGAAAATCAATGTATCAATCTGGATTTTGGAAATTTATAGCACTTTCAAACGGGTTGCAAGGTCGCCAAAAATGCAGAAAAATACCATTTTTACCCTTAAATCGAAAAATCACAACAAATATTCGCAGCGGGCTAGCCTAAAAATCATCAGCTACTACGGGACTAAAACCTGTATGATATCTGAGGATGCATAAGGAAATACCACGTTACCACTTTTTGCAGACTTTTCTACTGAAAAATGGCAACAGAATGCTCCTAGCTCACAAGGTATAGATTCGCACTTCTGACCATACAAAAGTAGACTCAAAGAGGAAAGGGTCAGAAGGCAAAATTCAAACTCATGATTTACGTCTAACGTTTACATTTATAATCTTAAAAAACAACCTTTAGCCCAGAAATGTACCTAAAATTCACAGCTTTTCAGTATTCTGGCCATAACACGAATATTCCGACTCCAAGTGTTATATGCCCCCTTAAGGGAAATTCAATGTGCATGTGATAGGCAAAAGACACTGTATATCAATAAAACAGACTAATATAAAATGATTCAACCATTTTCAGTATGCTGAAGGGGCAGAAATTTGTTTTAAACGATTTCAGACCCTTAACTAAATTTACACGTTTTATCCCAGTTTTTGGCAATTTTTTATCATTATTCCCCAACTGTAAGAAATGGATAAACTGTTCCGGTACGACAAACGTGCGTATCGACAGAAATTGTCACAGTGCGTGCGAGCCCGAATTATGATGGAGCTTGGGATTTCGCGGGCATTGAAGAAAAGTGACCATGAATTTACGCGTTTCAGCGCTGCAGCAATAGATATCATAGCATGTTGTTTAGCGGGTGATCACCACAGTTGTCGCGAAACTAAAGATCACAGTTTTTCAGTATTTCTATTTGTGACCCTGGCCATAACACGAATATTCCGACTCCAAGTGTTATATGACCCCTATATACGCCAGAGTTGGGATTTCCCGACTTTGGACCCCTCCTGTTCGAATAAAAGAGCTTAACTGGCATCGTGACATGTGTCAGGTGAAAGTGCCAAAGTGAAGGTTTATTTTTTGGTCCTCTGGTGACAAATGCTGTTATGGCATTTTTAGGAGCCTCGTCCGTTAAGTCTCCGAGGTAGTCCCTTAAAGGCGGTTCCCACTGTCCTGGGGCTGTGGTAAACACAACGGAATCGGTGTCACAGTATATTACCCGTTTTCCTAAAGGTTTTAAATAGCTGTAGAGTTTGAGGCGCGCTTGTGCTGTCGTATAAGCTGCTATGACAACATTCGTTCAAGCAGACGCTTCAATAAAGTCGTCATTATATTACCAATCTAATTGCACAGCTTCAGTGTTGATGAACCGTAAATTTTTAGGATTTTTTTTATAAATGTGCATTAAAAGTCAGAAGGTGTTTCAAATATGGTCTAAAAATAGAAATGTTCCAACTAATTCTCTTAATCAATAGTACTCTATGACGAGTTGTTCATGCTCTAATTGGTGTTTAATTATATGTGTAAAAGCTTCTTACCTTTCACATGTGTATAAGTAAGATTCAATGAAAATATAATAGTGCTGCAAGTGCCGCATTACGACATGTATGTACTGGAAAAGTTACCCGGAATCTGAGTGACACAATTATATGTACACTGTGTATTTCGTTCGCGAATTTCATGGAAAGGGAATAAGTTAAACCTCTTGAGTGGATTGGTCTATGCATCTTATTGATGTGTATGGGTAACTGGGAAAAGGGGGAAATATTAACGACTAAATGGCAACAAAAAACATTTGCAAGTTTGGAATTATAATTCAAATATGACCATGAATAGTAATTGTTATGTATAACTGAACATAAGCATAACGATATTAAATCTTCCTGAAAATTTCAACAGGTCAATCTGGCCCATCATCTTTGAAATTGTATGGGCGTGGACACGTGCTAATTCCGACCAATGTATTATTTGAAAGAGACTTGAAATATAATAAACCCATTTCTACAATGATAAATAAGCATACATCATATTGTCTCCAATAAGAAGTACTTTTGATTTCATGGACAAATGCATATTGTTGAAGCTTACACAGCTTTGGTTCGACCTAATTTTAATTTGCAATTGTTATTTGAGCAATAAAGTTAGTTCCATCTATAAAAGATCTCCAATATCAAGAGCGCCATAGTGAGCTAAAATTACCTACCCTTACACATAGAAGAATTCGCGTAGATTTGATCTATATGTTCTTTTGTTATTTTTCATCAACAAGAGGACACAATTTTAAACTTGAAAATGTAGATCTATGATTACTTTCTGTCAAATTAATTTTGGGAGGCGGTTGTAGACAGACATACATTCCAGAGTCAACAAACTACACAATTAATAAACTGTTTTCCTTATAGCATAAGCAGCTCCACCGAAAAAAAGCTCCGCCAAAACAAATAGTTAACAAAATCGGAACAAATAGTTCAAAGTGGAGTAATTCCTTTGTGCTAAATTTCCCCGGGTAGATTTGCCACGTCAAATGGAAACTTATAAAATCATTGTTTTTCTTTTGTGGTGTCACAGATGCATGTGTGACTAGTTGGCGAACATGGATGGTCCTGATGTGGCTGCGCAGGCTTATATGAATATAAGCTGGTTGAAGGCACTTTAAAGTCGCTTTTGTATTACGTTGTTTATTTCTGGGTAAAAATACACTTGCTGCAAGGATTTGCCGGATGAAGAAATTAAGGATCACTTATAATTTGATGACCGTTCATGCTTGCAGACACATTTTCACGGCGCATAGCATTTTTACGCATCTAAAGCATTGTGACAACAGTCGAATATCTTTTTACTATGATGTTTTTAACTTTATTAATCCATGACACTTTCATTTAGAGACAAATTTTTTGAAATTGGATAATTTAATTATGCATTAAATGGGATTAAAAAAGAAGGTTTGAAAACCTATTTCCAGTTTTTCATAACAAACTGTTCCACAAAACTCCTGTTTGGACTTTTGACCAAAGAAAAAAAACCACAAGCTTTTTGCAGCTAACTGCATTGAAACCACGGTTGCAATAGGATAAATTGCTCATCATGAACGATTTCGCCGGTACAATGTTTGAACTCTATTCAATCATTAAACTTTTATTTATAGAGATTTATCACAAATTTTAATCAGACTCAAACTCATTTGCTATAGATTTGTTTTATGTGGATTTAGCTGAATGATAATTGGCGAATCTTTGTCAAAATCAAATTAGTTTCAGAATGCATTTGCCTCAGCAGAACTGTGAACATTGATCAGACTATTTGTTCAAATGATTTCTAAGTCAAGTTTGAAAGTGGATTACTTTGGGTTAAAACCTAAGTCATTGGAACAAATCAAATTAAAACTTTGTTAACAATCCCATATTATATCTTATCGTCATCAAATTTTGTCACAGTGTTTGTGTGTATCATCTGATATTCAAAAGAACAAATTACTGAAAAAGTACAAGGAAACACTTATTGATACAATTTAAGTCACAGTTTATAGCCAATTATCATATAAATTAGTCAGAATGTTTGGCTTGTGGTGAATATCAAACAGAATGTGTGTGCTTTCGGTTAAATGTTTGTCACATATGATCGTTAATATGACTCAGGTGAGCCACAAATGGTCATTTTGATTGTAAAATCTTAAAATGGATTATGCTATAGTTCACTTTTTCTTGATTAGAATTAAGCCTACACATCCATACTTGAAGAAATGCCCAGAATCTTTTTGTTTTTTTGCATCGATCAAACCTTCTTTTTATAATAAATATAAATAACTTTAAGATAAATTGACGGTAAATTATGTATTTTTATTCCTTCAATGATCATCCATTCGGTTACATCCTGCAGATTTTACACACTTAAATGACACTGCTGGCTAATTCTCTGTTATGGTTATTAATCACACCTGTACACGAGTATTGCAACGTTAACAGTGGGTATAAAGGAATCTGGTCTTGATGTTTTGTCATAGTCAATTGAAAAAACCTATGCGCAGATTAAAATGAAACTGGATTAACTAAGTGACTTACCTCGTTGTTGAATGAAAGCATTTGTATTTAACAAGCCCGTCGTGTGTACATACACATATATAACTGTCTGCCTGACCTTAAGTTACGAAAACCAACATAACCCACCCATCATTCAGTGCTTTGATTTTATTGATTGATTGATTTGTGGAATTATTTACCTGAAAATGTCGTTGGTGCTAGGCACGCGGATAATTTCAAGATAAGGTTAGATCGTCACTGGCAAAGACATATGCTAAACATCATCTATGTGATACCGACAAACTTTATCCTTAAGTTAACTTTCGCGTGAGTCAGAAATATTACAATACCATATCCAGTCAAAAATACGTAGGGTTTAAGGGAACAGGTTTCCTTACTGCAGAGACCAACATTATCATACAGGCACTGCTTTAGCAAATGAGTGTCCATTCATTGTTCTGATGTATCAATTGTGAAATGGGACTAACAAAATTCGACATGTTTGTGTATTCTGTTGATTCATTAGTTTTTGGTACCCTTTTAAAATTAGTCGGAAACTGATTACCTACAATATTGGGTTTTAAGACATGTTTTCATCTTTTCCCACGTATCCTTGACTATCGATGAAATGCTTCCCTAAGAATTTGGATTTCAAACAAAAACAAATATCATCGATTTCTGATGATTCGCTCCCCTAAGCATTTGGAATGCGATAATACAATATTTCAATAGTAAAATAATTACTTACCAGTATGCTTGAATATTTGATACACAAATCTAACAAAAAAGTGCAACCATCAAAAAAAAGCAATAATCCGGAAAATAACATCTGTGTATACGAATGGCATACCATGTGACATGGCGGAAGAAGATCTTTTGGCCGTTCAAAACATGTGATTGTGGTAGTCATTATTTAACCGCCGTAAGATAGAGGAATGACATTCTATTTTAGCAACAGCTGCACCTAATTTCGATTTCTGATGATTCGCTCCCCTAAGCATTTGGAATGCGATAATACAATATTTCAATAGTAAAATAATTACTTACCAGTATGCTTGAATATTTGATACACAAATCTAACAAAAAAGTGCAACCATCAAAAAAAAGCAATAATCCGGAAAATAACATCTGTGTATACGAATGGCATACCATGTGACATGGCGGAAGAAGATCTTTTGGCCGTTCAAAACATGTGATTGTGGTAGTCATTATTTAACCGCCGTAAGATAGAGGAATGACATTCTATTTTAGCAACAGCTGCACCTAATTTTTCAACATGTGTCAAGTATTTCTCGCAAATCATAACATTAACCCACTCGACTGACCGCCGGATGATTCAGGTGCGTTCACAGTCGAACATTTGTTGAACGAACATGACAGGAGGATAAGGGGGAGTTAGTATATCTCCTCTACTCTCGACCAACGGAGGACTGCGTTTTTTGGAAGAGTGGAACAATATCCCAATGAGAAGAATAAATGCACTGATGAATTCCACGATCAAGATCATATCAGGGTTGTGACATATGAGCGAAAGGGTCATACTGAAGAGAAATTCGAGTTCACTTTGTGATATTGGGATGACTCATGAAATGTGCTTCAATTACTTATGAATTATCAATCAAAATCTAATGAACCTTTCGTAATTTGTTGATTAAAGACCCTCCGTTTCTTTATCCTTTCAATGCGACAAACTATTTCAAAACGATATATTCTGATTCAAATTAGACTCGAACCAGTTGACCTAACCCAGGCTTTCGTCAATTTATAAGGTTAGTATTGCCTTGAAGGTTAATAGATAAAATGTACTCCATTCCTGTATTATAAAATATAGACAATAAATAGATGGGAATATTTACGGCCAATTTAGATAAAACATATTCTTCACGCTTTATTTTTGAAAAAAGAAAGCGTCAAAATATCTCAGCACGATCTTGACTGATTCAAATCAGGCTTTAACCAGATGACCTAACCAAGGTTTCTCGTCACTATAAAAAGGTATCGCTTAGCAAGGCTTAAAAGTTGGTAGTATTCCAATCCTGTATTATGAAATATAGACAATAATTATTTTGCAAAATCTGTCTCTGTTATTTAAAGCAAAGTGTCTCCCTCGGATGTAGACTCAGAAGATATGTTATTAATGGAAGACAACTATTGTAACAAATATAATTTAAATTGAGTGAAATAAGAGTTATCTCCCATTTGTTATCTGTTTATTTTTGGACATAGTATTGTCTGTAAATTTATGATTTATGCTGTAATAAAGATATTTAAACAGACTTGTTTGAATAAATGCATGTTTAGCATTATGGATATGTAAAGTGTAGCCATGAGTAAATAAAAGATAGTATACTTGATAAGACAGATAATGTCTGTAGAAGAAGTATTTTGTTATTATACATACTAAAACAAAACTGAAGATTTCTACAAAAGCTGTAGATTTAACAGATGACATCTAAATATTGCATGTCATCTTGCAATCCAACCGGTAGGTTTACAATGTCATAACTTTAGAGGCATGTTCAAAGTGTTTTTGACGAAAACAGTATACCATGTATTGTTATTTGTCTCCAAGACCTTAATGACATCGGAAAAGGACAATTATCTACATGTGAACGAATGAATAGTATTATAGGACCCGTCGACATCAAATGTCAATTTAGACGCTTAAGCAAATCATTAACAACTATAAATGTTGCAAAAAAAAAATGAAATGTAAACTTAACTAATGAGACAAATACGTTAAACGTAATGTATGTGATACTTAACAGAAAGATAAAATATCTGAGTAAATTGAAAAAAACGACTAGGTATCATGTATTAACAAAACAAGTTAAGGAATGTCATACGAATATTATAAAACTTGTAAGTTTAAAACATAATTATATCTTTGTAAAAAATCCCAATGCAACAGGAATGTGGTCGTGTGGACATAATACTTGTAGCATATATAATAAACGTCTAATATATGAGCCCCACAATCACCGGCAACATCTGGCATTCCAATCTTAGGTTAGTCACACACTTCTTACAAGATGAATACCTGGGTGGATTGCAATTAGGTTATCTTTCTCTTGTACATACTTAGTCTGGTAAGACTCCTTAATCCCATTCCAACAGGCAGATTTATTTCGAAGACTTAGCAGGCATGCTTTGAAAACATTGAAACAAACAGGGAAATGTTCAAATTTATGCTTCAAATAAAAGAGATTTATCACATGAAGCCCTCTCTGGTAGTGTTAAAATCATATTACTTAAATATCACATGACACTACTAGTTTGGTTTCCAGTCTTACGCTCAAGCCTTTCTTACAATGCGGAAATCTAACTATGAAAATGACGTCACGTCAGCAGTAAGTCACTATTGCGCCAAAATCGGCAAATTTCATGTACATTTCTTTTCAGAATACGCCTCATAAATCACTTTATCACATAACTTGCACTCTAGGAGTGACATAAAGCAGTGACATAAATATCATATGTAACTAGTTACATAAATAGCCGACTCACAGCACGTATGTGACGTCACTCCAGTGTGACGTCACTTTCAATGACAGCATATTGTTTACAATTGTTCTAAATTTTCGGCATTTATTAAAAATATTGTTTAAAGAGAATAAATCTCGATAAATGAAACGTTATAAGAGCATTGTTGCTAATTTTGTATAAAATCAAAAGGTTATTGATAGGGATTATATTTTACAGTGGACGTATGCATTATAACTTCGGGGTGAACTTCGGTCACTGTTTATATGAGGACGAAGAAAGATCGATTTAAAGATTGAAAACAATCTTTTTATGGTGTTATGTGATAAATAGAATCTTACATTCGTGCTTATTTGATATTGATTTTATGAAACCTGTCGACTGAAACGAATATGACGCTCGGCAGAGCCTCGCTTCATATTATTTCAGTCGACTCGTTTCATAAAAACAATATCAAATAAGTGTAACGCAATGAGGGTAGAGGTTTAGAGGTGTACATGTGAGATATTAGATCCATGAGGGCAAACTATATACGGGATATCACGTGTATACGGCGCCAGCCCTATAGTATATAAATGTATGTTTTTGTGGAAGCGAGAGAGAGATTTGCATAGATAGAGAGACATGCAGAGATAGGGAGGAGAGGTATAGGCTCTCTGGGGAGCGTCAGAGAGGATGGACAGGCCTGAGAGAGAGAGAGAGAGAGAGAGAGAGAGAGAGAATCGTGAGACTCTAGTTTACCTATTTAAATAAATAAATGTATCACTATACGATCTCGTTTATTTACCTGTGTTTTCCTCGTGGACAATTTGATGTAGCTGGCCAGAGTGCTACATAAGCACTCATGTAAGATCCTCTATTTATGTGATAAATAGAATATCTCATTCGTGTGTATTTATTATCACTTTTAATAAACGCGTTAACTAAGCTGAATATGACGCTCGCCAAGGCTCGTGGCATATCATCTTAGTAAACTCGTTTATTTTAAAAGTTATAATAAATAAACACTCATGAAATATATGTTTGCCTACTGCCTTCTAAGTCGTTGGGGAGGTCGCGGGTTCGATCCCCGATCAGGTTATACCAAAGACTTTTAAAATGGTAGTAATGGCTGCCCTCCTTGGCGCTCTGTGTTGTGGGGTTAGCATTACAACTGACTTGCTGGTGTATGGATAATGGACCAGTAGTCCAGGTAACTTACCCAGGAAACGCCATTGAAAGCGGCGTAAAACACCAAACAAAGAAATCAAAGTCGTAGAGTGAAGATGGGGGACGGGTAATCCCTATTATAGTAACATTTCAAAACATCAATACCGATATTTGTTATCTGAATATTGTAAAGTGATAACTTTAGTGCGTGGTAAGTATATACAATTTCACTGTTACTTAGACTCAAGTTAGAAAATAAGTGCTGTTATTTTAATATGGCCGAAATTAATAGATCTGACATTGTGATATTTTAATATTCTAAACAAGCTAAGTCATGAGCAAAACATGTACAGATTACATATTGCAATATTGTGTGTAACTTCATAAACATAACACTAAAGCTATATATAAAATACACAAGATGTGTAAGAACACTTTGGTTACACACACACACACACGTGCGCGCGCGTACACACACATAGTCAGACAAACATACTGACAGACTGACAGGCAGGCAGGCAGGCAGGCAGACAGACAGACAGGCAAATAGACAGACAGACAAACAGACAGACAGACAGACAGACAGGCAGGCAGAAAGACCTCCACCCCACCCCGTAACAGCTACCAGTATTATATGTAATACATACTTAGAAGTTAAATTGCAATATTGTAACTACACTGTCTGATCTACACGATTTACAATGTTCACATACTGCATCCATGACTTCAGAGACCAGCTTAGTTTACCTCAATATAGTAATACAGATAGACATACACTCAGATAGACATAAATTCAGATAGGCATACATGTACATGAATACAAGAGAGACATGGATACATACAGATAGACATATACAGTGCTAAACATACATGATTATAGACATACATAGACAGATAGACATACACATACGTAGATAGATAGACATACAAGCAAATAGACAGATAAACATACAGATTGACATACAGTTTTTTAAGGACACTTTGGTTACACACACACACACAGGCGCGAGTACACACGTATAGTCAGACAGACAGACAGACTGACATGAAGGCATGCAGACAGACAGACAGACAGACAGGCAAACACACATAATAGAAGTAAAAAGATAAAAATTGTTGTTGAAACAGAAAATACAGAAGGGTGGGGGATGGGGTTGATGGTGGAAACTTGTCCCAGAAAAGAAACCCGTGTTGATCAGTTTTTACAAGATGGCGACTGATGCCGCGCTCGCTTTTCTAGGGGTTGTTACGTCATATTACGTAATCCTACATGGAAGGGGAGCGTGTTCATCACGTGACTTGCAGGTGGCCAGAACAACAATTTTCTCCCCCCACTCAGTGGGGAGTAACCGTTCCAGATAAAAGGGGGGTCCCAAATAATTTAACATTTTACTTCCAGGTTCGACTCAAATAGTTTTAACTGCGTTAAATTTCATTTGAATCTCCCCGTCCATCCTTAACCCTCCGCTCAACCCACAATCGCTATCTTATACTGCGGGTCTACATAACTGGTTGAGTTCATTTTTGTTGCAACTCTAGGGCGAAAAATAAATACACTTTACTGTGTTGAAAATGTCATTTATTATTCATTGCGTAAGCAATTTTAAAATTACCAAAATCATGACTAGGAATAATAATAAATGACGTAAGCAATTTGAAAAGTAATCAATTTGAAAATAACCAAATTATTGACTAGAAATATAAATCAAGGGTTTCATAATAAACCCATGTCAAGAGTTGCTAACACATAGGTGGGTTACATAATCCGCAACAAGCAATAACATTGCGTACCCACCCGAAAACCAGAAATGTATACTCGCAGATAAAAACAAAATTACAACAACAAAAAAACAAAACAATGATACAGCTAAATGATGATATAAAATTAAATACATCTTAAATGTATAACAATATCAAAACAAAACAAATGAAAGCAGCCTTATACTGAACTTACAAATGTTTTGCATAAAAATTATCAAGACAAGATAAAAACTTACAACAACAAACAAACATTGATACAGATAAATGATGATATAAAATTAAATACATCTAAAATGTATAACAATATCAAAACAAAACAAAAGAAAGCAGCCTTATACTGAACTTACAAATGTTTTGCAGAAAAAATATCAAGACAAAATAAGAAAGCAGCCTTATGCTGGACTTTCAAAAATATAGCATACAAATGTCAAACAAAATAAGAAAGCAGCCTTATGCTGTACTTTCAAGTTTTGCTGCTGAAGGACAACGACTATGATGAGTGAGCAACAAGGTAAGTTTGCAATGGATGTGTATAACAAAGGAAGCAGCCTTATGCTGACCTTAAGAAATTATACATATTATGCGTAGAAACATGAAATTCTTATATCAAGACCTTGTAAAAATCTGGAACAGCCCTATGTTGATTTAACAGGGTAATATCAGTTCTTAGAAACCTGAGATTTGCACTGACAACCCGATACAATCTTGAATTGTGCATAGTAGCGGAAGCAGCCTTATGCTGACCTTACGAAATTATACCCAATATGCATATATACATAGCGGTGGAATACTGGGAGCAGCCTTATGCTGACCCATCCGATTAATACAAGGTCACATAACAACATTACAACCTTAAAATAAAAACTACAACACATCTATATAGGAGTAACACAATTTTAGTTTTAATGTACCAATTTCAACTGTGGTAAACGAATATAGTGCTTTAGAGCATTGGACTGCCACCTGCCCATTTTTTTTATCATCTCCTCCGAAAAACCTTGCATAACAGCGTGAGTTGCTGCTCCTATGCGAAACGAATGTGATTTGTAACGATTTGCATCGAAACCTAGAAATGTGATGGCGTTTTTTAGCTGGGAGGTAAAAAATGAATACGATACAGCTTGACCATTCTGCAATTGAAAGAATGGTCCTGTTGAATGTGACGAAATATTCAAGTACGTGCGAATTGCACCCATTGGACATATCAGAGGGTCTTCCAAATTAGGCTGGAGAAAAAGTGTAACAGGCTGTTTACTATGTTTATATTGTTTAAGTTTTAATTCTACACCTTTAGGCCCATTGCACTGTTGTAGTAACTGAACATCCTCATATTGTAGAATGTTGGATTGGTCACTGGATTTTGAACATATTTCACCAATACGCAAAAAACCATGAAAAGCAATGACACACATGGTAGAGAAAGTAATTCTATGATGATAATTATTCATAGTATGTTGTACAGATTGAACAATTTTCCGCAACAACGAAATTGTAATGGGCAACCTGGTATCTGGATGCAATTCTCTCGAGGAAATATTGCCAGCCCCTTTTAAAAATTGCTTAACCAAAAAGGATTGGTTGAAATCCTGGAAACCAAACAGTTTGTTAATGTATGACAATGCCGAAACATGGGACGCTACAGTATTAACACGATAGTGTTGGTCAGTGATTAGTGAAGCAAGGAAATTAACTAAAATTATTGGTGTAACCGGTAATGAAAGTTTGCTATTGTTTTTACTACAGAAGTTAACATAATTCTTCCAATAATGAAAGTAAATAGTTTTGGATCTATCAGAAAGTGCATTTGAAATGATATGTTGCGCATCGTGGCTTAAATCACCATCAACTGCTCCGGAATTTCGATTGGAGTTTGACTCAGTAATGGAGCATCTAAAAACGCTTTCTGAAATTGAAAACGAGACAAATGGTCAGCAACTGTATTGTAAATGCCTGGGATATGTCTAGCTTTAAATAGGATATTGAAACGCATGGATAGTAAAACGATTCGTCGGACAAGCCTCATCATTATTGGGTCCTTAGAAGTGAGTTTGTTAAGGACACAAACAGTTGCTTGGTTGTCAGAAAAGAAAATTATTTTATGATTTGCCATTTTGTGCCCCCATAGTTCTACTGCAAGCACAATTGGGAACATTTCTAGAATGTTAATGTGATATGACTGGAAGGGCTGTGGCCATTTTTTGGCAACCCATTCACACCCGAAAACAGCCGCAAATCCTTGACTTGTAGCTGCATCCGTGTGCAGATTAAGAGTATCAGCGGACAACCACTCATCATTCAAAAACATACAGCGACCATTGAAATGTTGCATAAAAGAATACCACATAGCAAGATCTGCTCTGGCAGCAGCATTTAGGCGAATGTAGAAATTCTTGTAGCCAATAGTGATTAAATCATATAAACGGCGTAAAAAGGTGCGGCCCGGTACAACACATAGTGTAGCAAAATTCAAAAGCCCTAATAGAGATTGTAGTTCCTTGAGTTTAACTTTCTTTCGACATTTGAAATATTGTAATTGAGACAGAATTTTTTCGATTTTGTCTGCGGGCAATCGTGTAATCATAGAATTTGAATCAACTTCAATCCCATAAATTGTAATGACATTGGTAGGCAAGACCGTCTTTTCAGCTTTAAGGGGAATATTTATATGATCACACAATGCCAAGAAAGAGTTCAGACTTTTCGCACACAGACTATTATGGGATGGGCCAACAAAAAAGAAATCGTCCAAAATATGACTCATGATGGCATTGTGACGAGTTTCCATGACCCATTGCAAAGCAGCACTAAATCTGCTAAACAACTGGCATGAAATGCTTAAGCCCATAACCAGGCATGCGTCCATATAATATGCAGGTGTGCCATTGAGTGCCCAAGAAAAACCGAGGAAATGCCTGTCAGCTGGATGTATTGGGATAATGCGAAAAGCGTTCTCTATATCGGTCTTTGCCATTAAGCAGTTTCTACCATTTTGTTTGACCTTTTCCACAACAATATCGATGGAATCATATTGAATTTCAGTGAATTCCGTAGATATTCCATCATTGATTGAACCACCTTTTGGGAAAGATAAGTCTTGAATGAGTCGGAATTTTCCAGGCTCCTTCTTGGGCACCAATGCCAGAGGGGAACAAATTAAATTTACAGGTTTATTTTTAAAAGGACCCTCAATTCGTCCAGCGGATAACTCCCCCAGTATCTTTTCAGTAACTTTATCTGTATTTTTTAATGCTGAAGGATGATTACGTATCCCGGCCTTTGTAGGCAATTCGCCTGTGAATGGGATACGAAACCCTTTTGAAAAGCCAGACACTAAGAAATTCTTTTCCACTGGATCATAGCCAGACAGATACTGTGAGAGAACCTCACTTTTTACTGGGGTAGTCACCGCCGATCCGAAAGGGATGGTTTTGAGCAGATTTTCCATAATTCAATTTTGCATTAGAAATCGAGCCTGAGGTCTTAGAATTAGTGTTCTTTTGCTGAGAATAGCATCGAAATTGAGGATGGCGCTTCCGACAATGCCCGCAAATATGCTCATATTGGCAATTGCGCATATTGCAACCCTGAATTTTGTTGTATCTGAAGCAAAGTTTACCAGGAGTGACCGTCCTGGTTTGAACCCCAGCCATTGCCATTGTGGTTGCCTTAATCCAAAGTTCATGATGTAAGGCACCCCATGGCAGAGGCTGACATTGTTTATACGCCCTGAAATTACGGTCATAGTAGTTAAAGGCTACAACCCCATGCACTCTTTCTAAATCTCGAATTAAATTCATATAACATAACAAATTTGAAGTTTCGTGTGGAAATTTTTGTATAAAGATGTCCATATAAATAGTAAATGCAGAAATCCATTTACTTATGTTAATGTTCTTGGTCGATTCTTTTGGTGCCAATGCAATATTTGATCCTGTAGAAGAAATTCGTAAAGTAATCTCATCCTGTTCAAAGTTTTTGTCAACTAAAGTTGCTAGCTCCACAAAATCACCGTTCCAAATGGCCAACTTAAGTTTTTCAGGAACGAAAGCTCCAAGAGATAGCGTGCCAGAATGTAAAGTATAATCAATATCAATACCTTTAGGAGGTTGGGAAGGATTGAAAAGAGCTTGGTGCACCGTGTCTGTTATGTCTGGAACCACCACCGGATTTGAAGTATCAGTACTAGTATTGATAGTTGGTGTACGCAGCACAGGAGGAGTTTCCAGTGATGAGCTTGGAATGACACCACGTTGCTCAAGGGCATCTATGACCAAATTGACAATGGCGGCATGGTCTATCGAGTTGGTTTCAGCCGATGTGTTAATGGCGGTTATGTCTACAGCATTTGTCTGTGGTGTGGGATCGGCACGTCTTCTTTTTCCAACTCTTGCAGACATACCGTCTGGCCCCGTTTTTCTTTTTTTAGGTTTGGGTGGCATGTTGCCGATTCAGATCTGTAAATGGTAATGATAATCGTACTAGACGAGGAGAAAGAAACTTCCTCCATAAGGAGGCGCAGAATCCAGTATTAAATGCAAATTCATGCATTGTTACTTAGTAAATATGGCTTAATTGCACTTGTCGCAAATACATGCGCAAAATTTTGACTGAAATGCAAATACCTGCATTCTGACATCAATAAATATATGTTCATTTGGATCCGTTGCAAATACATGCACGAAATTTTGACTTAAATGCAAATACATGCACTTTTACATAAGTAAATAATTGAACCTGTCGCAAATACATGCGCAAAACTTTGCCTGAAATGCAAATACATGCATTATTTCATCAGGAAAGATATGTTCAATGGAATCCGTTGCAAATACATGCACGATAACCTGACTTAAATGCAAATACATGGACTATTACGTCAGTAATTAATTGAACTTGTCGCAAATACATGCGCAAGACTTTGACTGAAATGCACATACATGCATTATTACATCAATGAAGATATGTTCAATGGAATCCGCTGCAAATACATGCACAAACTCTGGACTTAAATGCAAATACATGCATTATGACATTAGTAAATATTACTTAATTTAAACCTGTCACATATATATGTCTAACTTGACTTAGATGCAAATAGTATACATGCATTATTACATCAGTAAATTTTTGCTTAATTGAACTTGTCGCAAATACATGCGCAAAAATGTTGACTTAAATACAAACACATGCATTCTTACGTCAGAAATTATATGTTCAATTTAATCTGTTTAATAAATGCACAGCATTCTGATTCAAATGCAAATACAGGCCTCCTTATATCAATAAACGTAATATATTGCACTTCTCCCAAATACAGGCGCAAAATCTAAACACAAATGCAATTACATGTTTCAATATAATTGAAATATACACTTAATTCACTTAACACAGATGCAAATAAAAGACTCAGCAAAGTAAATGCAAATACCTGCATTTTCTAGTGAAACATATTTTTAAGATGCTTATACAAACATTATTACACACAATAGACATAACTGATATACATAGCAATTCGAAGGCATGACCATATAGCTCAAAATAAACTATCTAGGTTGTATGTATATTTTAAAATTAAAATAAATTGCCACAGAAATAGGTAACATTACTGTGTACAAGATGTATAAGTGCACAGCATTATAAAATGGAAGGTAAATATCTAAAATCGAACATGACACAGCAGCCGCTTGTTGCCAAAAAGAAACATTATTGTAAATTAACAGAGACCAGATTCCAGCGTGACACTCTAATTACACAATCTCTCAAACTCCGTAAATACTTGGGGTTACCAATGTCATTCGACAAATGGATTCCATCGGAACCTAAAACTGACAGGTGACAATTCCACATTCCACGATGCTTCCAAAACACAACCGGCAAGTCTGAGGTTTGAACCAAAGTTTGTACAGCATTATTGGACCGAACGATGTGGTCATTATAGTCTTGGAAAGGGAGCCGCTCACGACATAGCTGTTGGAGAATAGCAACCCTAGATACACCTAGTCCTATTACTAAGAAAGAGGCATAGCTCATTAAATCAAGAGCAAACTGTTCTGGCAAGTAGGATGCTGTCGACAAATCGTTGGAACCTATATCCAATATAACGAGATCTGAGCCTGTTAACTTGGAATCTTGTGAATGAAGACGGCGTTTTTGCATCAGTGACAAACCACCATAGCCCAGATATTCAACATCAAAACAAGACGAGTCCAAGCCAAGACTGAAGATACCTTGTTCATTGCAAAAACGTTGAAAACGTGAAACAAAACTATGACCCAGCACAACAACGCGGGAAGGCATTGTTTAGAAACACAAGGAGGTCAACACGGGACGCGACATTTGTACACAAAAACTGTGCAATACGTCTAACTCACTACAGGATGTTATTCGTGCAACAAAATAAGTTGCTATAAGATTATAAATTGTACTTAACTTTTACAATCCTTAGGTAGAAACACCGTAAATAAATAAAACTTGTCCCAGAAAAGAAACCCGTGTTGATCAGTTTTTACAAGATGGCGACTGATGCCGCGCTCGCTTTTCTAGGGGTTGTTACGTCATATTACGTAATCCTACATGGAAGGGGAGCGTGTTCATCACGTGACTTGCAGGTGGCCAGAACAACAATTTTCTCCCCCCACTCAGTGGGGAGTAACCGTTCCAGATAAAAGGGGGGTCCCAAATAATTTAACATTTTACTTCCAGGTTCGACTCAAATAGTTTTAACTGCGTTAAATTTCATATTGTCAATATGTTGAAGATCAATACATTATGGATAAAGGTTCTGTTCTATGCTATGTCATACAAACACTGACTGCTATTACACCTAACATCGTCTGGTATATAGTTTGTGTATGCCCTATGCATTTGCATAGTATATTATGGATAAGCGGTTCTGTTCTGTTATATTCCATATCACAGAAACCCAGAGAGAGGTTTAGCATTAAACCGATTATCATCGTCTGATATGTTTTCGTATGCGCATGTATAAGGTAAATATTTTCAGTAAAGCTTATATTCTGTTCTTTTCTGTTCTGTTCTGACACAGTGATATGACGGAAACATTGTGGAGAGTGAAACGAAACACCATTGAAAAGAAACAAGCTAACCTGTAGTAGTTTGGAGAGTAGCATAACACATCGTTGAAAAAAGGTATAACCTGCCAGAAGTGGCATAAATCATCGTTGAAAAAAAAGGAATAACCTGTCAGTATCATTTGCATGGCCCTTAAGAGATTAACTAAATTATTTATATACACATTCATTTAGGAGAAAGTACGCCAGTGTGATACCCAAATGGAGCGCAAATGTGCGTATTACGTTTTCGTTCCGCCTCGCAAACGTTCAAAAGTAGCCCGGTCCTAGGTTGTTTTGGCATTTGATGGTAGAAGAAACTGTCTTCTATCCAACCATACCATTGGTTCGGCTAAGATCACTATAATCAAGAAAAACACGAAGGCCCATTCGAATATTTTCACATACAGATCTCATACTAGTGCTAATTAACTTAAGTGTAAATCAAATCGCATTGCAAATTTCGTATAAACTTTACATAAACATATAGCTGTACATATGAAACAATTTGTTAATCGATACAGAACGTTATATCCTATTCAGAAGTAGTAGTTCCCAGAAAGGACCCATGTGACATAGTTCAACAAAACCGCCTGTTGGGAGGTGTAGGGTCGGGACTGTGCTACACTTCGAAAAATATACGTTTATACAGACACAAAGACAGACAAACATCCACACTAACACACACACACACTAACACACACATACTTGTATACCTACGGTAGTCACTACTAGTGAGGACCTCGACATATCACCACGTTCTGAGGACTAGGTGAAGCAGCCTACTAAGCGGAATATAGAAAGTGTCGAACAACCTGTTTTTACGTCAGTGTTATGTTATACTATTCAGATTTCTCTTACACAGTATAGAGATGCTTAAAAATAAAATGAGGACGTATCCATAATACTTATCTTTTTGAGGACCACAAAACGAGGACCTTCATTTGCATATTTTACACAGACCTGATTTTATGCATCGTAATGAGGCGGTTGTTTTGCGTATCATTAAGAAGACTTTAGTCCTAGAATTACAAATATTTCAATGTTGGATAAACTTAAGCACAAATCAAGGTAACGTGAAGAATAAAAATGTGCGTA
This sequence comes from Serripes groenlandicus, assembly GCA_031761405.1. Classification (NCBI taxonomy): domain Eukaryota; kingdom Metazoa; phylum Mollusca; class Bivalvia; order Cardiida; family Cardiidae; genus Serripes; species Serripes groenlandicus. Next base: position 44,461 of record JASEVX010000719.1, read on the forward strand.
GTGTGTGTATGAGTACCTTTAGTAGCCATCAAATTTAGGACCTTCGGATTTTTACAGAAACCGACTTAAATCCTTAAAACGAATGGAAATAAAGGAAAACATTTCGAGGACTCGGGTGTAATTCCTCACAATGGAGGTAAGTCCTCTATGAAATGGTTTGCAGTCAAGTCGAAGTCCTCAAATTATTGTTTATATATACACACACACACACACACACACACATGCACGCATACGTGTTCACACATGAAACCCCATTCATGTGACATAACACCTGAAAATGACTTCAGTGCTTTCAAGAGGTTATCGAGGAAAAATAAACGCATTTTAAGGTAAAATTGACATACAGAAACGAGTCTGTGGGTCCAAAACGTATTTTAAATGCACATGCACATCTCTACAGTTTCACTTGATCAACCTGACGCACAACGGTAACCAACGACATGCAACCAACTACCAGTTCTAAACACACATACGCCGTGTCTAGCGATGTTGGCTCTTAATGCATCTGCACAGTCTCACCAGTGTCTTCACTTTTGGCCACAATGTTATATAGACATTAAACCTTACCCACATACAACACATCTGTAGTGAGCAATTTCTCCTTTTGTCAAAATGTTTTCAAAAGTCCTTTGCTGAAGAGGCTTCAGATTAATCGGAAGAATGATTCCACGTCGGAGTGTCAATAAGGACCAAAGTCGCCTGACGCGGTTCATATTAAAGTAGAAATAGACTGCGTGTGCCTAGGCATGAGAAAATCTGTTATAGATTATTACTATAACTGTGACGTTCGGTAATCAGGATCAACCTTAGAAACGTCTCGTAAATTTAGCGTAGAGTCCGTCGATTGTCTGTTTTGAACGTGAACTGTCTGATCGAACTGGTCGTCTTCACATGCTGATTTGAACCTTTGTTGAGTATGGATGTGCTTTCTTTAGGATGGAGTGTTTTGACGGTGTTGTGCAGCACTTTAAAATAATTAAGCCTTTGTCAAGCACCAAAATGTTTTCAATGGCTTGGCCTTGGGGGGCGTATTACACCTGTATCATTATTTGTGTTAACTGAAGATCTTTTCATTGAAACTGTTTACTTTAGATAGGTTCATTGAAAAGAAAAAATATGTTAACTTTTTCCCACTTACAACTAATCAGCAGCAGACGACTTTGAAAACCTGTTGACGAAATGTATGTAATTCAAAATAACAAAGACAACCCCTAATTGAATATAATTGTAGAAATAATGGCAAAAGAAGAAATTGTTCATCATGAGCATTTCTCCTTTTTCCACAATGTTTTAAAAAATCGTCTGCAGCAGAGGCGTCAAAAAAGGTAGATAATTAAAGATTGTGTTAACCATAGTGTCCCCACTATTGAAAGGTCCAGTAATTTCTGACTTATAAGACACTTTTTTTATCTGAACATTTTTACTGCCCGAGTCATATGTTTTTCAAGGCACCGCGCAGACAGGCTTTTGGTACCATTATGTAAGTTACCGGCGGCTACCAAACCGGCCATAACACACTGGGATTCGAACCTTCGACCTGCCACTCCCGAATCGAATGTCTTAACCAGTAGGCTATCGGAGGGAAATGGTTATGCAAAAATATTATGCAACCGCAGGTTACATGAAGGTGGATCTCACAAACCTCTTTTCAGCCCACCAATTTCCGATTGTCCTTGACATTCTAAATTTGGTGTAAAAACCTACCCGCCTGCCAAGGACAGAAACACATTATAGTGTAACCCAATCTCTATAATATGTCATCTACCTGCTATGGCCGACTTTTCAGTGAGCTAAACACACATGCGCCGTGTCTAGCGATGTTGGCTCTTAATGCATCTGCACAGTCTCACCAGTGTCTTCACTTTTTGCCAAAATGTTATATAGACCTTTCCCTAATACAACACATCTGTAGTGTGATATTTCTCCTTTTGTCAAAATGTTTTCAAAAGTCCTTTGCTGAAGAGGCTTTAGATTAATCGGAAGAATGATTCCACGTCGGAGTGTCAATAAGGACCAAAGTCGCATGACGCGGTTCATATTAAAGTAGAAATAGACTGCGTGTGCCTAGGCATGAGAAAATGTGTTATAGATTATTATTATAACTGTGACGTTCGGTAATCAGGATCAATCTTAGAAACGTCTCGTACATTTAGCGTAGAGTCCGTCGATTGTCTGTTTTGAACGTGAACTGTCTGATCGAACTGGTCGTCTTCACAGGCTGATTTGAACCTTTGTTGAGGATCGACGTGTTTTCGTTAGGATGGAGTGTTTTGACGGTGTTGTGCATTATATGCACTTTAAAATAATTCAGCTTTTGTTAAGCACCGAAATGATTTCAATGGGTTGGCCTTAGGGGCGTATTAAACCTGTATCATTATTTGTATTAACTGGAGATCTGTTCGTAGAAAACGTTTATTTTAGGTAGGTTCATTGAACAGAAAATATTTCAACTTTTCCCACTTACAACTAATCAGCAGAAGACGAATGGTGGACATTAGCCCTTCCGGACATTTTCCCGTTCGTAAAAAGGTGCATAGGCGGACATTACCCCCTTCACATGCGGCGTTATCTGCTTCACCTAATTGATGAACGCGGATATTATCCCCTTCACCTAATTGATGAAAGAGGACATTATCCCCTTCGTATACCGACATTATTCCCTTCACAGGATTGCTGAAAGCGGACATTATCCCCTTCGTATACGGACATTATTCCCTTCACAGGATTGCTGAAAGCGAACATTATCCCCTTCGATATTAATAAAGAACATCTATTTAATCTGCACTGGATTAACCCTTTTCCTTTCCCACAGCCCCGATACCCAAGACGACATTGACTACATCAAAACAATAGTATGAAAAGTCCATACTCTAATTAGTGACAAGAATAGAAAGGTTTGTGGGTAAAGGAGATATTGCTAGTTTTGAGCAATAACTCCTTCTGTCTCAATATTTTCTTAAGTCCTCTGCCGAAAGCGTTTTGAGCTTTTTTTCTCGCATAGAACATTATCGAATGGTAAAGACAAAAACATGAGAGAGAACAACAACATCTAATCACATTTTAACAATATACTTTATTTTCAAATATAAATTACATATTGAGAAACAAGTATATTTCTTCGAATAACCACAATAAATAGCACATACTATCAAATAAACACAGAGAAAGAACACAGCGAAAGCTATTTCACTTCATTTATCTATACATTAAAACATTCTTAAGTTACTTCGTAAGTCTAATCAGGGTGAGTGTATTAAATGTAATTGAACAACCATGATCTGCTGTTAGGACCAATATTGTTTAAGAATTGTTTAATGACCTTCTGTCTAGTATAGGTAATTATAGGCAAACTGTTAAACACACACATTTCAAATTTTCGGATTAAATATTTGTAATGATATCCAATAATTGTTCAATTAAGAAAATATATAATTTGTTTATTATCGAGTAATTATAGGCAAACTGTTGAAGGGTCTAATGTCCGCTATGTGAATGTGCTTATGTCCGTCAGCTCATAAATAATGAAGGGAATATTGTCCGCATGTGAAGGGGCTAATGTCCGTCAGCTCATAAATAATGAAGGGAATATTGTCCGCATGTGAAGGTGCTTATGTCCGTCAGCTCATAAATAATGAAGGGAATATTGTCCGCATGTGAAGGGGCTAATGTCCGCTATGTGAAGGGCTAATGTCCGTCATCTCATAAATGATGAAGTGGCTAATGTCCGCTATGTGAAGGGGCTTATGTCTGTCATCTCATAAATGATGAAGGGGATATTGTCCACTATGTGAAGGTGCTTATGTCCGTCATCTCATATATGATGACGGGGCTAATGTCCGCTATAATAAGGTGCTTATGTCCGTCATCTCATACATGATGAAGGGGCTAATCCAACTGAAAATCTCACATCTCCTTCTAGTATAGAAGCGTCCTATATGGTTTCATTGAATTACACCAAGAGATTGCTGAGAATTAGGGCGGACATGAATGTTGGTATATATCACTATGTACTTGCATAAAAGACATAACTCGAATACCACCAGGCACTGCATATCTCCTCTTTCTCATTGAATTCCAACCAGAAGTTGCTGAGAAACAGCACGGCGAATAAGTAGACCTTCTGATTGATGTACCAACCAACCGACCAACTTCCCGACTGACCAATCGTCACAGTGACTCCTATATACCAACTAAACTTGTTTGTAGGAATATAACTATTACCAGTATTTATATTGATTTGTTGTACATGCAGAATGTGTGTGAAGTTAGCCGGAGTAACCGGAACAGCCGGAGTTTCGATTACACCGAAAAGACATCGTTTCGACTATTCTGGCCAGTCTGACAGTCAATTCGGACAAGCTTAAACCACATGCATTATGTATAAATACATTGTCTGTAGATTTTAATATTTGCTGGATTTGTATGCTAAAAGGCCTTGCACGAATGCATAATCGAACTGGACTCGAGCAATTCTGTCGGCGTAACGCATGTTAAACACTTTAACTCAAACAGGTCGGATGCAAATTCAGGAAATACCAACCAGTATCAATCAGCTAGAACAGAAGAAGTTCCGACAACTCCAGCTACATATTAGCCGGCTGCCGCAAGTCGGCGAATTCGGACATTATATTACACGAAGTCAGTTTGGTGCGCTTGCACCTGGCATGCATCGATTGGCCAACCGATCCATCTATCCCGAACAATAGGTAAGCCTAATCGAGGATGGGAGCCACTCTGTCGGCCCAACTCTGGCTGGGTTTAGCAGCCGGCTGCTTTAAATCCGGCTGGACTTAACCTAGTGCGACTCAAAGCCAGTATTTGGTGCCTTCCCCTGACACGTGTCAGATAGCCGGCTAAAGTCTGAAACTAGAGCAAAATGCAGCCGGAATTGGGCTGCAGACTTTTCCAAAATGCTAACGTGAGATGGACATAGCAGCCGGCTGCCAAGAATATGGCTAGAAACCACCTTGTGCAACTTGGAGCCGGACTTAGGCATTTTCACTTGACACATGTCAGATTGCCAGTTAAAGTCTCTAACTCAAACAGGACGGTTGCAAATTCGGGACTTTTTCGGGAAATCCCAAATCCAGATGGGCATAATAGCCGGCTGTCGCAAGTCGGTGAATCTTGACCTAATGATAGTTTGGAGCGATTGCACCTGTCATGCATCAGTGGGCCGCCCAATCCATCTATCTCAAACAATTGGCACACCAAATTGAGGTTGGGAGCACCACAGTCGACCCAATTCTGGCTGACTCGAAGACAGTCTTTTGCGCCTTCTCCTGACCGTTTCTGGACATCCGGTTAAACTATGTAACTCGAGCAATATACAGCTGGAGTTGGACTGTAGACTTTCCCAAAAATCAGCTGGACGTCTGGATGCCACCTAGTGCGACTCGGAGTCAGAGTTTGTCACTTCCAACTGATACTTGTCAGAGTGCAAGTTAAACAATCTCTACCAGGACGGGTGCAAAGTCTGGACTTTGTCGTGAGTTCGCAAATTAGGCTTGGCATAGCAGCCGGCTGACGGAAGTCGACGCATCGGGAAATAAAGCAACCGGAAGTCTACATCAATGGGCCGCACATCCGTCTATCTCGAACAATAGGCACGCCAAATTCGAGATTTTGAGACACTCTGTATGCCCAACTTTAGTGTGGGTTGTTCAGCCAGCTGCCGTAAATCCGACTGAACGACACCTTGTGCGATTCGAAGCCAGTATGTGGTTCCTACCGCTGACATGTGCTGGACAGCTGGCTACAGTCTATAATTCGAGCAATATACAGCCGCAGTTTGGCTGTAAACTTGCCAAAGATCCCAACTTCAGCTGGTTATGGCAACCGGCTGCCATAAATTCGGCTGGACGTCATCTGATGACACTCGGAGCCAGAGATGAACAATTCCACATGACACTTGTTAGGTTGCCAGCTAACCTCTTTAACTGAAACAGGGCGGATGAAAAAACGAGATTTTTGTCGGGAAATCTCAACTCCCACTGAACATAGCAGCCAGCAGCAACTAGTTAGCGAATCAGGATATAATGAAACACGATGTCTGTGTTGGAAGCTTGCACCTGGCATGTATCAATGGGCCGCTAAATCAATATATTGCATGCATAATCGAGGGTGTGAGCCTCTCTGTCGGTCAAACTCTGGTTTGGTTTTGCGGCCGGCTGCCATAAATCCGGCTGAACGCCATCTAGTACGCCTCGAAGCTAGTGTTTCGCGTGTTCCCCTAACATGTGTCGGCGGCTTGCTAAAGTTTGTAACACGATCAAAATACAGCCGGTGTTGGGCTGTATAGTTGTCCAAAATACAAAGTTCAGCTAGACATTGCTAAACATTGCAGCCAGCTGCGATGACCCTGGTGGACACCACATATTGTTGGGCATAGCAGCCGGCTGCTGCAAGTAGTTGAATCGGGAGCTTATGCAATCAGAAGTCATTTTAGGGCGCGTGCACCTGGCATACATTTATGGGCCACCAAATTCACTCATCTCGAAAAATAGGCACGCCTAATCGAGGGTGTGAACCATTTTGTCGGCCCAACTTTGTCTTGGTTTTTCAGCCGGCTGCCACTAATCCGGTTTGACGCCTCGAAGTGCGACTTAAAGCCAGTGTTTGGAGCCTTCCCTTGACAGTTGCCGGACAGGCGGCCAAATTATGTAACTCGAGCAATACACATCCGGAGTAGGGCTTGCTTAAATTCCCGAATGCTGCTGGACATGGCAGCCGGATACCATACATCCGGCTTAACGCAACCAAGTGTGACTCGAAGCCAGGGTTTGAAGTCTGCCATTGAAACGTCCCTGACAGTTGTCAAAAGTCTGTAAATTGAGTAATAATACAGCCGAATCCCACCTCTAGCTGAACTTTGCAGTTGGCTGCCATGAATCCGTCTGTACGCCACCTAGTATGACTCAGAGCCACTGTTAGGCACATTCACCTGACATATGTGTGGGATTTCTCGAAATAGTCCTAATTTTGAACCCGTCCTGTTCGAGTTAGAGAAACTAACTTGCGATCTGATATTTGTCAAATGGAAGAACCTAACACTGGCTCCAAGTTGCACTAGCCGGTTTCTAGCCTGCTTTATGGCAGCCGGCTGCAATGACTAGCTGAAATTGGGATTTTGGGAAAGTCTACCAACCAAATCCGGCTGTATTTTTCATCCGGCTTGTCGCCACCGAGTGCGACTCGAAGCCAGAGTTTGGCGCCTACCCTTGACACGTGCCTGACAGCCGGCTAAAGTATGTAACTCGAGTAGTAAACAGCCGGAGTTGTGACGTAGACTTGCCCAAAACCCCTAATTTAGCTGGACATGGCAACCGGCTGCCATAAATCCGACTTGACGCCACCAATGGCGACTCGGAGACAGTGTTTGGGACTTCCACCTGACACATGTCTGGTTGCGAGTTGAACTCTCTAACCCGAACAGGACCGGTGCAAATCCGGCTGGGCATAGCAGCCGGCTGCTGCAAGTCGGCGAATCGGGACATAATGCAACACGAAGTCAGTTTGGGGCGCTCTTACCTTGGATGCATCAATTGGAAGCTGAATCCATATATCTCGAATAATAGGCACGCCAAAATCGAGTGTGAGAGCTACTCTGTCGGCCCAACTCGAATATATAGATATATAAGTATTCCTCACACTACCTATATAAAGATTTCCTCCCCACATAATTTAGTTTAAAGATGTATTTTCACACACCATCTAGATACATAGGTATTTCCCCCACCCACACTATCTAGATAAAGAGGTATTCCCAACACTATCTTGATATCGAGACCATTACCTCGGCCCACACTATCTAGATTTAAAGATCATTACCCAGACTATAAAGTTAAAGAGATGTTGTAAACACTATCTAGATATAGAGATCTTCCCGCACACTTTCTAGATATAAAGGTATTACACCCCTCCACCGATACACTTTCTAGATATAAAGGTATTACCCCTCAGTCCCCCGATACACTTTCTAGATATAAAGGTATTACCCCCTCCCCCGATACACTTTCTAGATATAAAGGTATTACCCCTCCCCCGATACACTTTCTAGATATAAAGGTATTACCCCCTCCCCTGATACACGTTCTATATATAAAGGTATTACCCCCTCCCCTGATACACTCTCTAGATATAAAGGTATTACCCCCTCCCCTGATACACTTTCTAGATATAAAGGTATTACCCCCTCCCCTGATACACTTTCTAGATATAAAGGTATTACCCCCTCCCCTGATACACTTTCTATATATAAAGGTATTACCCCCTCCCCTGATACACTTTCTAGATATAAAGGTATTACCCCCTCCCCTGATATACTTTCTAGATATAAAGGTATTACCCACTCCCTCGATACACTTTCTAGATATAAAGGTATTACCCCCTCCCCGATACACTTTCTAGATATAAAGGTATTACCCCCTCCCCCGATACACTTTCTAGATATAAAGGTATTACCCCCTCCCTCGATACACTTTCTAGATATAAAGGTATTACCCCCTCCCCGATACACTTTCTAGATATAAAGGTATTACCCCCTCCCCTGATACACTTTCTAGATATAAAGGTATTACCCCCTCCCCCGATACACTTTCTAGATATAAAGGTATTACCCCCTCCCCTGATACACTTTCTAGATATAAAGGTATTACCCCCTCCCCCGATACACTTTCTAGATATAAAGGTATTACCCCCTCCCCTGATACACTTTCTAGATATAAAGGTATTACCCCCTCCCCTGATACACTTTCTATATATAAAGGTATTACCCCCTCCCCCGATACACTTTCTAGATATAAAGGTATTACCCCATCCCCCGATACACTTTCTAGATATAAAGGTATTACCCCCTCCCCTGATATACTTTCTAGATATAAAGGTATTACCCACTCCCTCGATACACTTTCTAGATATAAAGGTATTACCCCCTCCCCGATACACTTTCTAGATATAAAGGTATTACCCCCTCCCCCGATACACTTTCTAGATATAAAGGTATTACCCCCTCCCTCGATACACTTTCTAGATATAAAGGTATTACCCCCTCCCCGATACACTTTCTAGATATAAAGGTATTACCCCCTCCCCTGATACACTTTCTAGATATAAAGGTATTACCCCCTCCCCCGATACACTTTCTAGATATAAAGGTATTACCCCCTCCCCTGATACACTTTCTAGATATAAAGGTATTACCCCCTCCCCTGATACACTTTCTAGATATAAAGGTATTACCCCCTCCCCTGATACACTTTCTAGATATAAAGGTATTACCCCCTCCCCTGATACACTTTCTAGATATAAAGGTATTACCCCCTCCCCTGATACACTTTCTAGATATAAAGGTATTACCCCCTCCCCGATACACTTTCTAGATATAAAGGTATTACCCCCTCCCCCGATACACTTTCTAGATATAAAGGTATTACCCCCTCCCTCGATACACTTTCTAGATATAAAGGTATTACCCCCTCCCCGATACACTTTCTAGATATAAAGGTATTACCCCCTCCCCTGATACACTTTCTAGATATAAAGGTATTACCCCCTCCCCCGATACACTTTCTAGATATAAAGGTATTACCCCCTCCCCTGATACACTTTCTAGATATAAAGGTATTACCCCCTCCCCCGATACACTTTCTAGATATAAAGGTATTACCCCCTCCCCTGATACACTTTCTAGATATAAAGGTATTACCCCCTCCCCTGATACACTTTCTAGATATAAAGGTATTACCCCCTCCCCCGATACACTTTCTATATATAAAGGTATTACCCCCTCCCCCGATACACTTTCTAGATATAAAGGTATTACCCCCTCCCCTGATACACTTTCTAGATATAAAGGTATTACCCCCTCCCCCGATACACTTTCTAGATATAAAGGTATTACCCCCTCCCCTGATACACTTTCTAGATATAAAGGTATTACCCCCTCCCCCGATACACTTTCTAGATATAAAGGTATTACCCCCTCCCCTGATACACTTTCTAGATATAAAGGTATTACCCCCTCCCCTGATACACTTTCTATATATAAAGGTATTACCCCCTCCCCCGATACACTTTCTAGATATAAAGGTATTACCCCTCCCCCGATACACTTTCTAGATATAAAGGTATTACCCCCTCCCCTGATATACTTTCTAGATATAAAGGTATTACCCACTCCCTCGATACACTTTCTAGATATAAAGGTATTACCCCCTCCCCGATACACTTTCTAGATATAAAGGTATTACCCCCCTCCCCCGATACACTTTCTAGATATAAAGGTATTACCCCCTCCCTCGATACACTTTCTAGATATAAAGGTATTACCCCCTCCCCTGATACACTTTCTAGATATAAAGGTATTACCCCCTCCCCTGATACACTTTCTAGATATAAAGGTATTACCCCCTCCCCCGATACACTTTCTAGATATAAAGGTATTACCCCCTCCCCTGATACACTTTCTAGATATAAAGGTATTACCCCCTCCCCCGATACACTTTCTAGATATAAAGGTATTACCCCCTCCCCTGATACACTTTCTAGATATAAAGGTATTACCCCCTCCCCTGATACACTTTCTAGATATAAAGGTATTACCCCCTCCCCTGATACACTTTCTAGATATAAAGGTATTACCCCCTCCCCGATACACTTTCTAGATATAAAGGTATTACCCCCTCCCCCGATACACTTTCTAGATATAAAGGTATTACCCCCTCCCTGATACACTTTCTAGATATAAAGGTATTACCCCCTCCCGATACACTTTCTAGATATAAAGGTATTACCCCCTCCCCTGATACACTTTCTAGATATAAAGGTATTACCCCCTCCCCCGATACACTTTCTAGATATAAAGGTATTACCCCCTCCCCTGATACACTTTCTAGATATAAAGGTATTACCCCCTCCCCCGATACACTTTCTAGATATAAAGGTATTACCCCCTCCCCTGATACACTTTCTAGATATAAAGGTATTACCCCCTCCCCTGATACACTTTCTAGATATAAAGGTATTACCCCCTCCCCTGATACACTTTCTAGATATAAAGGTATTACCCCCTCCCCGATACACTTTCTAGATATAAAGGTATTACCCCCTCCCCTGATACACTTTCTAGATATAAAGGTATTACCCCCTCCCCTGATACACTTTCTAGATATAAAGGTATTACCCCCTCCCCTGATACACTTTCTAGATATAAAGGTATTACCCCCTCCCCGATACACTTTCTAGATATAAAGGTATTACCCCCTCCCCCGATACACTTTCTAGATATAAAGGTATTACCCCCTCCCTCGATACACTTTCTAGATATAAAGGTATTACCCCCTCCCCTGATACACTTTCTAGATATAAAGGTATTACCCCCTCCCCCGATACACTTTCTAGATATAAAGGTATTACCCCCTCCCCTGATACACTTTCTAGATATAAAGGTATTACCCCCTCCCCCGATACACTTTCTAGATATAAAGGTATTACCCCCTCCCCTGATACACTTTCTAGATATAAAGGTATTACCCCCTCCCCTGATACACTTTCTAGATATAAAGGTATTACCCCCTCCCCGATACACTTTCTAGATATAAAGGTATTACCCCATCCCCCGATACACTTTCTAGATATAAAGGTATTACCCCCTCCCCTGATATACTTTCTAGATATAAAGGTATTACCCACTCCCTCGATACACTTTCTAGATATAAAGGTATTACCCCCTCCCCGATACACTTTCTACTAGATATAAAGGTATTACCCCCTCCCCGATACACTTTCTAGATATAAAGGTATTACCCCCTCCCCCGATACACTTTCTAGATATAAAGGTATTACCCCCTCCCTCGATACACTTTCTAGATATAAAGGTATTACCCCCTCCCCGATACACTTTCTAGATATAAAGGTATTACCCCCTCCCCTGATACACTTTCTAGATATAAAGGTATTACCCCCTCCCCCGATACACTTTCTAGATATAAAGGTATTACCCCCTCCCCTGATACACTTTCTAGATATAAAGGTATTACCCCCTCCCCCGATACACTTTCTAGATATAAAGGTATTACCCCCCTCCCCTGATACACTTTCTAGATATAAAGTATTACCCCCCTCCCTGATACACTTTCTAGATATAAAGGTATTACCCCCTCCCCCGATACACTTTCTATATATAAAGGTATTACCCCCTCCCCCGATACACTTTCTAGATATAAAGGTATTACCCCCCTCCCCTGATATACTTTCTAGATATAAGGTATTACTCAACCTCCCTCTGATACACTTTCTAGATATAAAGGTATTACCCCCTCCCGATACACTTTCTAGATATAAAGGTATTACCCCCTCCCCCGATACACTTTCTAGATATAAAGGTATTTACCCCCTCCCTCGATACACTTTCTAGATATAAAGGGTATTAACCCCTCCCCGATACACTGATACACTTTCTAGATATAAAGGTATTACCCCCCTCCCCCGATACACTTTCTAGATATAAAGGTATTACCCCCTCCCCTGATACACTTTCTAGATATAAAGGTATTACCCCCTCCCCCGATACACTTTCTAGATATAAAGGTATTACACCCCCTCCCCGATACACTTTCTAGATATAAAGGTATTACCTCCTCCTCCGATGCACTTTCTAGATATAGAAGTCTCCGCCTCCCAACAACTATGTTAATATAACGCCCATTCAACCCGCCCGAAATTATATAGATATAAAAGTCTTTCCCCATACTATCTAGACATAGAGGTCTTTTCTTACACTATCTAGAGATATATGTCATTGCCCACACTATCTATATATAGAGGTCTACCCCCACATTACCTAGATATAGCCGTCATGAACATTGACCTCCTCCGAGACTCATTCATTTCCAATTTACGCTGAATTTGCACTATCTATACAGCATGTAGGTTAGTGCACCACATATACAAAAGTCCTTGAACTTAATTATCATTTTTGCTTGACTTTGCCTTTACTTTTACCCGCTTCCTCCATATGCGGATGGAATATTGTTTTGGCGTCGTCCGTACGTCCGTCCGTTGATTCGAAACCATATCGAAGGCATGTTTGGATGGATTTGATGAACATAATACGGAATGTTAACCACCACAGGAAAATGCGATGTAGCAAGTCTCACTGAGATTGCTTAAGAAACACTATAGTTATGTCCCCTTTAATATATATTGTATATGAACAGAGTTTCATTGTAACAGCTCGACATGTCCACATTTTATAACAAATCTCCATGAAATGTCCATCAAATCACGGTCAAGCTTCAAAATGCCTCTCGTGGAGTCAAAAACGAACACTTGTGAACATTTTAGATGCACATGAATTTCCATCGAATGTAGTTCATGTTTAAAAATGGGTAATGTGGGGTCAACAA
>JASEVX010000072.1:0-64627 GCA_031761405.1 Serripes groenlandicus
AAAAATTATGATGTTGACAGATGTCCCATGACCAAACAATACATCTGACAAAGTTTCAGAAAAATTCAAGCAGGGGTTGCTGAGATATAAGAAAGGTTAAGTTTTGAGTTTAAGTTACCTAACAAAGGTCAAGTTCTGCACAAGTATGACCTTGACCCTGAAAATGTTGACGTTGACAGATGTCCCATGACCAAACAATACATCTGACAAAGTTTCAGATAAATTCAAGCAGAGGTTGCTGAGATATAAGAAAGGTTAAGTTTTGAGGTTAAGTTACCTAACAAAGGTCAAGTTCTGCACAATTATGACCTTGACCCTGAAAAGTTTGACGTCGACAGATGTCCCATGACCAAACAATACATCTGACAAAGTTTCAGAAAAATTCCAGCAGGGGTTGCTGAGATATAAGAAAGGGTCAAGTTCTGCACAATTAAAACCTTGACCCTGAAAATTATGACGTTGACAGATGTATCATGACCAAACAATACAACTGACAATGTTTCAGAAAAATTCAAGCAGGGGTTGCTGAGATATAGGAAAGGTTAAGTTTTGAGGTTAAGTTACCTAACAAAGGTCAAGTTCTGCACAATTATGACCTTGACCCTGAAAATTTTGACGTTGACAGATGTCCCATGACCAAACAATACATCTGACAAAGTTTCAGAAATATTCCAGCAGGGGTTGCTGAGATATAAGAAAGGGTCAAGTTCTGCACAATTAAAACCTTGACCCTGAAAATTATGACGTTGACAGATGTATCATGACCAAACAATACAACTGACAATGTTTCAGAAAAGTTCAAGCAGGGGTTGCTGAGATATAGGAAAGGTTAAGTTTTGAGGTTAAGTTACCCCTAACAAAGGTCAAGTTCTGCACAATTATGACCTTGACCCTGAAAATTTTGACGTTGACAGATGTCCCATGACCAAACAATACAGCTAACACAGTTTCAGAAAAATTCAAGCAGGGGTTGCCGAGATATAGCTATTTGTAAAAGCGGCCGCCGTCGCCGGAAAAGTGACTGCTATGTCTCACTCCACTATCGTGGACGAGACAAAAGTGACAATGTCATGGATCGGGTTATTCTTGTTTTGTTCATTTTTGGATTGTCTTTCTTAAAATTAGAAAATAAAGCTATTTTTAATTGTTGTGCAGTGCACAAGTTTACATGGCAATCAATACATTTTATAAGTATTTGAGTTATGCTGAGGCACAACATTTTGATTGAAGAGAAATAAACAAAAGAGCACTAGAGAAATTCAATCACACCTCTTTTGCTCCACCTCCATGTATTCATCAACTTGGTTCTTCCATGAATTTATGTAAACTGTTATCACTGATGGCCTTTTTATGAAGAAGACAGTTTATAAACATTTGACATTGTGAGGTCTTTGTATACAGTTCATTACAACTTAAAATAGAGTTATGGTTCTTGTACATAGTAATTTTCAAGCTATGCTCTGGACAAGGTAAATTGCAACGGACGGACAGACCGACCGACCGACCGGTGTGACTCCAATATACCCCCTTCAAACTTCATTTGTCGGGAGTATAGATATCAAATCTTGCCTGTCTTAAAAATTAACTAACTTACTGTGGTTAATATAGAAGACCTTCCCATTTGAATCGCATCTCTCTTCCCATTCATCCTGTAATATAAATACAATATGAAAGAATATGCACCTTTTCTTTGCCTGAAATTTTACCCTTTCCCACAAACAACGAATCTGCAGCAGGAGAATTTCAAAACATCTAAGCAAAAATTGGTAAATCTCCATTAATGAAATAACAACCATTAAATATAGTTGAATACGTTGTGGCAAAAGGAGAAATTGCTCTTATTGAATGGGGATTTGAAGGTTCTTGATATCTTACCTGCTTCCAATATTCACCAAACTGTCTGAATTTAAAAGGTGGAATGACTATTTCAAGGAAATTGTTTAAAATGGAACAGGCACTTCCCAGCGACTTTGAAAATTTCACTATGTATCATATCAAGTTGAATTGACACAGCAGATGGCAGTTATATATTTGAGTCGATCAAGATAGTATTAACAACTTTGGTAGAGGGTCACCTAAGAATCATTCATTTGAATTAATTTCTAAATTGATTAGCTTTCAGGAGATTTTCAAAGTAGTCAAAAGATCAGGTAATAAAGCAAGACCTCGGGCTGAGGGTGTCTCGCCCTTCTAAGAAAATAAGATATTAAATGGTATCACTATACAAAAAGAAAGTAAAGTTGATAAAATGTGAAAAAGTAAGTGTCTGTCAATGCATTGTTATCAACATGTCATGATAAATAATAAACTCACTACATGTATATATATCTTAATATATTTATTCACACATGACGTTACCTAACCTAGGTCAAATTCTGAAAAATTATGACCTTGACCTTGAAAATTTTGACCAAACAATACATCTGACAAAGTTTCAGAAAACTTCCAGCAGGGTTTTCTGAGGTATAACCAAGGTTGAGTTACCTAACAAAGGTCAAGTTTTGTGAAATTATTACCTTGACCTTAAAATGTTTACTGATGGTCCCATGACCAAACAATACATCTGACATTTCAGAAAGATTCCATAAGGGGTTATTGAGATAGGACTAAGGTTAAGTTTTGAGGTTAAGTTATCTAACAAAGGTCAAATTCTGCACAATTATGACCTTGACCCGGAACATGTTGACGTTGATGGATGTCCCGTGACCAAACAATACATCTGACAAAGTTTCAGAAGAATTCCAGCAGGGGTTGCTGAGATATAAGACAATTTTAAGTTTTGAGGTTAAGTTACCTAACAAAGGTCAAGTTCTGCACAATTATGACATTGACCCTGAAAATGTTGACGTTGATGGATGTCCCATGACCAAACAATACATCTGACAAAGTTTCAGAAAAAATCCAGCAAGGGGTTGCTGAGATATAAGAAAGGGTCAAGTTCTGCACAATTATGACCTTGACCCTGAAAATTATGACCTTGACAGATGTCCCATGACCAAACAATACATCTGACAAAGTTTCAGAAAAATTCAAGCAAGGGGTTGCTGAGATATAAGAAAGGTTAAGTTTTGAGGTTAAGTTACCTAACAAAGGTTCAGTTCTGCACAATTTTGACCTTGACCCTGACAAATTTGACGTTGACAGATGTCCCATGACCAAACAATACAGCTGACAAAGTTTCAGAAAAATTCAAGCAGGGGTTGCTGAGATATAAGAAAGGTTAAGTTTTGAGGTTAAGTTACCTAACAAAGGTCAAGTTCTGCACAATTATGACCTTGACCCTGAACATTTTGACGTTGACAGATGTCCCATGACCAAACAATACAGCTAACAAAGTTTCAGAACAAGAGGGCCATGATGGCCCTGGATCGCTCACCTGATTTTTTTTTCGCTTTACCTATATAAGCCCCTTCCCCTGGTGGCCATAGTTTCCGACAAATCAACTTGACTTGAAGGAATCTGATAGAGGGTCACACTTTTGGAGGATAAGATTTTTTAAGTTTTCACTCTAGCCATATAAGGCAAAATAGCGCTGCCCACTGGCGGCCATGTTTTTCGACCAATCAACATGGCTTGAAGGAATCTGAAAGTGGGTCACTTAAAGTTTTCACTATAGCCATATAATGAAAAAAAAAAGCCCCGCCCCCCTGACGGCCATGTTTTTCGACCAATCAACATAGCTTGAATGTCATCCAAGGAACATTTCTACAAAATTATTTGAAAATCTGCCAACCAGTTTGGGAGAAGAAGAATTTTGAAGTTTTCTTCATTTCGTTGCCATGAAAACCAGAATTCTGCATGGATCCCAAAATGTTTAAGGAAATCTGGTGAGGTCATTGAGAGGATGCTTTCTGTGAAATTTCATCCAAATTGAATCACTGGTTACTGAGGAGAAGAAGTTGACGCACGACGCACAACGGACGCCGGACAAAAGTCGATCACAATTACTCACCTTGAGCAAAGCTCAGGTGAGCTAAAAATCAGCCGGACACTTTTTGAGGAGAAGATTTTTTAAGTTTTCACTATGGCCATATAAGGCAAAATAGTCACGCCCCTGGCGGCCATGTTTTTCGACCAATCAACATGGCTTGAAGGAATCTGATAGAGGGTCACCAAAGAAACATTTCTACAAAATTATTTAAAGATCAGGTGAGCTAAAAATCAGCCGGACACTTTTGGAGGTGAAGATTTTTTAAGTTTTCACTATAGCCATAAAAGGCAAAATAGCCCGCCCCCTGGCTGCCATGTTTTTTGACCAATCAACATGGCTTGAAGGAATTTATTAGAGAGTCATCCAAGGAAGCTCTGGTGAGCTAAGAACTTTGAAAATCAGCCGGACACTTTTGGAGGAGAAGATCTTTTACGTTTTCACTATAGCCATTTAAGGCAAAATAGCCCCGCCCCCTGGTGGCCATGTTTTTCGCCCAATCAACATGGCTTCAAGGAATCTGATAGAAGGTCACCCAAGGAACATTTCTACAAAATTATTTGATAATCGGCCTGACACTTTTGGAGGAGAAGATTTTTTAAGTTTTCAATATAGCCATTATAAGGCAAAAAAGCCCCCCCCCCCCCCCCACACCCCGGTGACCATGTTTTTTGACCAATCAACATGGCTTCAAAGAATCTGATAGAGGGTCACCCAAGGAACATTTCTACAAAATAATTTCAAAATCTGCCAACCAGTTTGTTAGAAGAAGAATTTTGAAGTTTTTTTCGTTTCGTTGCCATGGAAACCTGAATTCTGCATGGATCCCAACAATTTGAAAGAATTCTAGTGAGGTCATTAAGAGGATGCTTTCTGTGAAGTTTCATCCCAATTGACCCACTGGTTACTGAGGAGAAGATGTTGAAGACTTTTTAAGTTTTCACTTTAGCCATATAAGGCAAAATAGCCCCGCCCCCTGGCGGCCATGTTTTTCGACCAATCAACATGCCTTGAAGGAATCTGATAGAGGGTCACCCAAGGAACATTTCTACAAAATTATTTGAAAATCGGCCTGACACTTATGGAGGGGAAGATTTTTTAAGTTTTCACTATAGCCATAAAAGGCAAAATAGCCCCGCCCCCTGGCGGCCATGTTTTTTGACCAATCAACATGGCTTGAAGGAATCTGATAGAAGATCACCCAAGGAACATTTCTACAAAATGATTTGAAAATCGGCCTGACACTTTCGGAGGAGAAGATTTTTTAAGTTTTCACTATAGCCATATAAGGGCAAAGAAGCGCCGCCCCCCTGACGGCCATGTTTTTCAACCAATCAACATGGCTTAAAGGAATCTGATAGAGGGTCATCCAAGGAACATTTCTACAACATTATTTGAAAATCTGCCAACCAGTTTGGGAAAAGAAGAATTTTGAAGTTTTTTCGGTTTCGTTGCCATGGAAACCAGAATTTTGCATGGATCCCAAAAATTTGAAGGAATTCTGGTAAGGTCATTGAGAGGATGCTTTCTGTGAAGTTTCATCGAAATTGACCCACTGGTTACTGAGGAGAAGAAGTTGACGGACGACGGACGATGGACGACGCACGCCGGACATAGGGCGATCACAATAACTCACCTTGAACACTTCGTGAACAGGTGAGCTAAAAATTCAAGCAGGGGTTGCCGAGATATAGCTATTTGTAAAAGCGGCCGCCGTCGCCGTCGCTCGTGGGTGAGACAAAAAAGGTCTAATAACACATGCCAGATATCTCCCTTTCTCCTAAGGGTAAACAAAAGTGCCAACACTTGTCTGTTTTTTCTTTTAAAGTCGAAAAAGGGGCATTACTGAATAATTGTTAAAGCGAAAAATATGTGACTTCAACTGACTTGGTATAGACATTTGTACGTTTCTAGGAACAAGTAAATATGTACCAAGTTTCATTTGAAAATGTTTAATGTTTTTTTAGTTATGAGGTAAGGTTAAAGTTTTTTGATGACCCAGATGCAGATGACAATGACGCCAAGGGTATCACAATAGCCTGATTTCTTTTCTTCGAAAATCAGACAAGCTCAAAATTATGGAAAATATTCAAGCTTTGCCACGGCCAGACAGGATATTTATGATATGGCCCTCAATTTCTATTGAAGATTTCTGGAAAACAACCATTTGTCTCTGCTGTTTTAGGACAAACCTTGTACTTCTTCATTCACAGAACATTCCAGCACAACCAAATGATATATGTTAACCCTTTCCCACATACAGACACTTTATGACGCCTTTAAATCAGTTGACTTTTGAAAACATTGTGGCAAAAAGAGAAATTGATCCTCATAAGCAATTTCCACTTTTGCCACAATGTTTTCTAATTTATCCATTTATAGACATTTTTCCTATTTTTGACTAGATATTTTGCAAAGTTGTCTTTTGCAGAGTTGATGCATATGGAAAAGTATTAACTTAGAGATATTGTAAGACTTACCGGTAAGGGGCCCGGGTTTTTAAGCAAGTCCTTATTAGAAGACTGTCGATACAGTCCATCAGAGGGCGAGGCTTCTCCCTGACTACGTCTTACGCTGACAGAATGTTTGGGCTTTCTAGGATCCTCCTGAGTGAAAATAATTCTAAGCATTTTATTCCTCCTGCATACTGAACTGTGTGATGTTTGAAAATGTAACAAGCAGAAGACTAGATAAGGGGGCAGTTTAATATCAAATGGAGTTAAAAACATTGTGGCAAAAGGAGAAATTGCTCATTAAGCAATGTTTTTTTTATCAAATGGAGTTGAAAACATTGTGGCAAAAGAAGAAATTGCCCATTATACAATGTATAATATCAAATGGAGTTAAACATTTTGACAAAAGGAGAAATTGCTCATTATGAGAGATTTCTCTTTTGTCACTATAATTTCAAAGGTTGTCTGCTGCAAAGGGGTTAAAGATGTTTAAAATATTTTGTATTTCCACCCATTTAATTGATACAACAAGACCTCAGGCTGAGGGTGTCTCGCCCTTCTAGGAAAACCAGATATTAATTGGTATCAATATGCAAAACAAGAGGACCATGATGGTCCTATATCGCTCACCTGATTTAATCAAACTTAAAAAGTTTTCATTGTTCTTTGTCTATACATATATACGGAAAACAAGCAACACCCCCCTTGGTGGCCATGTTTATCATCCTATCAAAATAATTCGAAGTCATGGGGCACCCAAAGTACATTCACGGCAAATAGACAAGAACATTTTTAACAAGTCTATGTAAAACAAGTGATCCCCAGGGTGGAGCCATGTTTGACACCAGGGTTATGATAATTTGACAAATCTTGGTAGAACTTCACTTGATGAAGTTAGATTTCAAATATTAAACTTTTAGACAAGATTTTTAAAGTTTTTCCCTATACAAGTATATGTAAAACAAGTGACCCGGCTGGGGCCATTTTTGACCCCAGGGCTATTATTTTGAACAATCTTGGTAGGGGTTTACTAGATGAAGCTACATACCAAATAGCAAAGGCCTGGGCTTTCTACTTTTAGACAAAATGATTTATTTTATTTTTTTCCCTTTATGAGTCTATGTAAAACAAGTGACCCCCAGGGAAGGGGTCATTTTTGACCCTATGGCTATAATTTGAACAATCTTGGTAGAGGTCCACTAGATGATGCTACATACCAAATATTAAAGGCCTGGGCCCTCTACTCTTAGACAAGAAGATTTTTAAAGTTGTCCCTATATGAGTCTATGTAAAACAAGTGACCCCCGGGGAAGGGTCATCTTTGATCCCAAATATCTTTTCGACAAGAATATTTTTGAAGTTTTTCCCCTATATGAGTCCATGAAAAACAAGTGACCCCCGGGTACGAGTCATTTTTGATCCCAGGGCTACAATTTGAACAATCTTGGTAGAGGTCTCCTAGATGATGCTACATACCAAATATTAAAGGCTTGGGCCATCTACTTTTAGACAAGAAGATTTTTAAAGTTTTTCCACTATATGAGTCTATGAAAAACAAGTGACCCCCGGGCAGTGGTCATTTTTGACCCCAGGGCTATAATTTGAACAAGCTTGGTAGATGTCCACTAGATGATGCTACATACCAAATATCTTTTAGACAAGAAGATTTTTAAAGTATTTTCCCTATCTATGTAAATCAAGTGACCCCCGGGATGGGGTCATTCTTTACCCCGTGGCTATAATTTGAACAATCCTGGTAGAGGTCTACTAGATGATGCTATATACCAAATATCAAAGGCCAGGGCCCTCTACTTTTAGACAAGAAGATTTTTTAAAGTTTTTCCCCTAAATGAGTCTATATAAAATAAGGGGCCCCCGGGATGGGGTCATTTAAACAAGTGACCCCGGGGAGGCGTCATTTTTGACCCAAGGGCTATAATTTGAACAATCTTGGTAGAGGTCCACTAGATGATGCTACATAGAGGATCTTACATGAGTGCTTATTTGATATTGTTTTTATGAAACGAGTCGACTGAAATAATACGCCGCGAGGCTCTGCCGAGCGTCATATTCGTTTCAGTCGACGAGTTTCATAAAAACGATATCAAATAAGCACGAATGTAAGACTATATTTATCACATAACACCATAAAAAGATTATTTTCAATCTTTAAATTGATCTTTCTTCGTCCTCATATAAACAGTGACCGAAGTTCACCCCGAAGTTCTAAGTTGATTTTATACAAAATTAGCAACAATGCTCTTATGACGTTTCATTTATTGAGATTTATTCTCTTTAAACAATATTTTTAATAAATGCCGAAATTCAGAACAATTGTAAACAATATGCTGTCATTGAAAGTGACGTCACACTGGAGTGACGTCACATACGTGCTGTGAGTCGGCTATTTATGTAACTAGTTACATATGATATTTATGTCACTGCTTTATGTCACTCCTGGAGTGCAAGTTATGTGATAAATACCAAATATCAAAGGCCTGGGCCCTCCACTTTTTGACAAGTAGATTTTTAAAGTGTTTTCTCTATATGAGTCTATGTAAAACAATAGACCCTAGGGGAGGGGTCATTTTGACCCCAGGGGATGTGTCATTTTGACCCCAGGGCTATAATTTGAACAATCTTGGTCGAGGTCCACTAGATGATGCTACAGACCAAATATCAAAGCCCTTGGCCCTCCACTTTTAGACAAGAAGATTTTTAAAGTTTTTCCCTATATGAGTCTATGAAAAACAAGTGACCCCCGAGGAAGGGTCATCTTTGACCCCAGGTCTATAATTTGAACAGTCTTGGTAGAGGTCCACTAGATGATGCTACATACCAAATATCTTTTCGACAAGAACATTTTTAAAGTTTTTCCCCTATATGAGTCTATGAAAAACAAGTGACCCCCGGGTACGCGTCATTTTTGATCCCAGGGCTATAATTTGAACAATCTTGGTAGAGGTCTACTAGATGATGCTACATCCCAAATATTAAAGGCCTGGGCCCTCTACTTTTAGACAAGAAGATTTTTAAAGTTTTTCCACTATATGAGTCTATGAAAAACAAGTGACCCGCGGGCAGGGGTCATATTTGACCCCAGGGCTATAATTTGAACAATCTTGGTAGAGGTCCACTAGATGATGCTACATACCAAATATCTTTTAGACAAGAAGATTTTTAAAGTATTTTCCCTATCTATGTAAAAAAAGTGACCCCCGGGATGGGGTCATTCTTTACACCGTGGCTATAATTTGAACAATCCTGGTAGAAGTCTACTAGATGATGCTACATACCAAATATCAAAGGTCAGGGCCCTCTACTTTTAGACAAGAAGATTTTTTAAAGTTTTTCCCCTAAATGAGTCTATATAAAACAAGGGGCCCCCGGGATGGGGTCATTTAAACAAGTGACCCCCGGGGAGGCGTCATTTTTGACCCAAGGGCTATAATTTGAACAATCTTGGTAGAGGTCCACTAGATGATGCTACATACCAAATATCAAAGGCCTGGGCACTCCACTTTTTGACAAGTAGATTTTTAAAGTGTTTTCTCTATATGAGTTTATGTAAAACAATAGACCCTAGGGTAGGGGTCATTTTGACCCCAGGGGAGGTGTCATTTTGACCCCAGGGCTATAATTTGAACAATCTTGGTCGAGGTCCACTAGATGATGCTACATACCAAATATCAAAGTCCTTGGCCCTCCACTTTTAGACAAGAATATTTTTTAAGTTTTTCCCTTATATGAGTCTATGTTAAACAAGTGACCCCGGGATGGGGTAATTTTTTACTCCAGGGCTATAATTTGAACAATCTGGTAGAGGTCCACTAGATGATGCTACATTCCAAATATAAAAGGCCTGTGCCCTCTATTTTTATACAAGAAGATTTAAAAAAAAATACCTATATGAGTCTATGAACAAGAGGACCATGATAGTCCTATATCGCTCACCTGATTTAATCAAACTTAAAAAGTTTTCAGTGTTCTTTCCCCTATATGAGTCTATGAAAAACAAGTGACCCCTGGGGAGGGGTCATTTTTGACCCCAGGGCTATAATTTGAACAATCTTGGTAGAGGTCCACTAGATGATGCTACATACCAAATATTAAAGACCTGGGCTCTCTACTTTTAGACAAGAAGATTTTTAAAGTTTTTCCATTATATGAGTCTATGTAAAACAAGGGACACCCGGGATGGGGTCATTTTTTAACCCATGGCTATACTTTAAACAATCTTGGTAGAGGTCGACTAGATGATGCTACATACCAAATATCAAAGGTTGGGCCCTCTTCTTTTAGACAAGAAGATTTTTAAAAAAATTCTCTATGAGTCTATGGAGAACAAGTGACCCCCGGGGAGGGGTCATTTTTGACCCCATGGTTATAATTTGAACAATCTTGGAAGAGGTCCACAATGATGCTACATACCAAATATCAAAGGCCTTGGTATATTACCTTTAGACAAGAAGATTTTTAAAGTTGTTTCCGTATATGAGTCTATGAAAAACAAATTTTAGCATTGGGGTCAAAATTTACCCCTGCCCTGGGGTCAAAATTTACCCCGCCCAAAGGGTCACTTGTTTTACATAGACTCATATACGGAGTGGGGTCATTTTCACCCCAGGGCTATAATTTGAACAAGCTTGGTAGAGGTCCACTAGATGATGGTACATACCAAATATCTTTTAGACAAGAAGACTTTTTAAGTTTTTTCCATATATGAGTCTATGTAAAACAAGTGACCCCTGGGCTATAATTTTAACACTCTTGGTAAAGGTCCACTAGATGATGCTACATATGAGTCTATTTAAAACAAGTGACCCCCGGGAAGGGGTCATTTTTGACCCCAGGGCTATAATTTGAAAAATCTTGGTAGAAGTTCACTAGATCATGCTAAATACCATATATCAAAGGCATGGGCCTTCTACTTTCAGACAAGAAGTTTTTTTAAGTTTTGGTTAATTTCCCCGACGACAACGACGGACGGTGAGCGATCACAAAAGCTCACCTTGCACTTCGTGCATTGGTAAGCTAAAAACAAGTGACCCAATGGGGTCATTTTTGACCCAAGGGCTATAATTTGAACAATCTTGGTAGAGGTTCACTAGATGATGCTACATACCAAATATCAAAGGCATGGGTCTTCTACTTTCAGACAAGAAGATTTTTTAAGTTTTGGTTAATTTCCCCATTTTTGTTGCCATGGCAACCAAAGTTCTGCATGGAATAGAATTCTTTGAACAAGTTTGAAAGAGATCCACCCAAGGAACCTTCCTGTAAAATTATTTTGAATTTGGTTAATTGGTTTAGGAGGAGAAGTCATTTGTAGGAAAATGTGAACGGATGGACGGTGATCGATCACAAAAGCTTACCTTGCACTTCGTGCATAGTTGAGCTAAAAAAAGTAAGTGTCTGTCAATGCATTGTTATCCACATGTCATGATAAATAATAAACTCACTACATGTATATATCTTAATATATTTATCCACACATGAAATATAGACTGATCAATAATACTAAATTAAATTGTAAGTAATTGCAATTACTATGATTGTGTTTAAATTTCATGTAGATTGAATATCAAAGATTAATTATAGTGACCTAGTTTTTGACCTCGCATGACCTAGTTTTGAACTTAACAGAGATTTGTTTGAGACAAGTGTTCTGATAAACTTTCATGAAGACTATATGAAAAATGTGGCCTCCAGTATACAGTCAAATTAACCTAGGTTAAGTTTAAAGCTTGAGTTACCTAACAAATGTCAGGTTTTGCCAAACTATGACCTTGACCTTGATAATTTTGAATTTTGAAGTTGAATGATGGAAACAAATGTTTTGATAAACTTTCATGACTTTTAGAGTGTTTACAAGGTTATTCAAACTTTTGACCTAGTGTTTGACCTAGCCTATTACCCAGTTTTGAACTTGACCAAGGTTTGATCTAATAACTTTTCATGAAGATTAAATAACAAGAGGGCCATGATGGCCCTGGATAGCTCACCTGATTTTTTTTATTTTAGCCATATAAGACCCGCCGCCTGTCGGCCATAGTTTCCGACTAATCAACTTGGCTTGAAGGAATCTGATAGAGGGTCACCCTAGGAACATTTCAAAATTATTTGAAAATCGGCCTGACACTTTTGGAGGAGAATATTTTTTAAGTTTTCACTATAGCCATATAAGGAAAAATAGCCCTGCCCACTGGCGGCCATGTTTTTCGACCAATCAACATGGCTTTAAGAAATCTGAAATAGGGTCACCCAAGAAACATTTCTACAAAATTATTTGAAAATCAACCAGACATTTTCGGAGGAGAAGATTTTTTTAAGTTTTCACTATAGCCAAATTGGTAGAGGGTCACCAAAGAAACATTTGTGCCAAATGACCTTCAAATCGGTCCAAGACTTTTGGACAAGAAGATGTTTTAAGTTTTCACCATTTATACATAAAAGGCCGTGTTTTTCAACGGATCGGAACAATTTCAACAATATTAAAAAAGAAGCTCACCCAAGGAACATCCAGTGGGGGGGGGGGGGGACTGTAGCTTTTCCGGGGACTCTTACTAAAATCCCCGGAGAGTCCCCGGAGTATTCGGACAACTTTCCAGGGATACTTTGGGATAATCTGACACTTTCCATGGAAAATCAGTACATTTAAGTTAACAACCCGGATATTTCATGGAAAAACCCGGAACAGTTCCATGGACACGCTGGAACGGTTCTGTGAACACCCTGGAATAGTTCCGTGGACCCCGGAGTATTCGGACCATTTCCAGCGTTTCCGCATCTTAACATTAAATTCCTTGTTATTTTCCATGGTTTTTCCATGGTTTCCGTGTATTTTTGTATTTTCTGTTAAGAGTCCTCGGAAAAGCTACAGCCAGGTGGAGTCAAAAATTAGTTTTAGTGTGTTGTCATGCTTTGTCATTGATTAAAATAATTCTTAATTCTTATTCTATGAGCACAAAAAGCCATGTTTACCAAGTTTGGTGAAGATCGATGCTAATTTTGGCAATAATTATAGTACTTCAAGGGCCATAATCCAAAATTGCCTTGAACGATTTGACTGCTTATCGAACCTGGCTTAGACATTATGCCAACATACAATCATGTTCGACAAGTTTAAGTTTAGTGAAGATCGGATGAAAACTCATCGATTTAGAGAGGGTCACCAAAGAAACATTTGTGCCAAATGACCTTCAAATCTGTCAAAGACTTTTGGACAAGAAGATTTTTTAAATTTCACCATTTATACATAAAAGGCCGTGTTTTTCAACGGATTGGAACAATTTCAACAATATTAAAAAAGCTCACCCAAGGAACATCCAGGGGAGGGCTACGAAATAACAAAAAAAAATATGAAAAAAAGATTTACAAACGGGGGTACGAAAGGGAAATGGTACGAAGTGACCGGCTACAAAATATTCCTAGGCCCAAGGCCCTTTTAAAATATAGTTAATTACACTGACATCGCATTGTTTTCAGACAAATCAATGGCAAACTTGAATATACAATATAATTTCATAAATTACCCTTTCTGCTGCAAACAGCAACCAGAGTATATTTAAATCACTTTCAAAGAGGAACACACAGGAACATTGCAATGAAGTATGACCTGAGAAATTACTTATTAAGACGGATGTGTGACAACTGTCATAGGGCGCTCAAATCACCGAGAGTCTTTTGTGATCATGTGAGCTAAAAGGGAGATAACAGGAGGGCCATGGTGGCCCTGTAAGTCTCACTTGAATACAATGGCTCTGAACGAAACTGTAATTGGGTGTTCATAAACAATATGTAAAACTAAAGTGTGAACAAGATTAGTCTCAAATTTGGCCTAGTGACCTAGTGTTTGATCGAACATGACCTATAATCAACCTTTGTCTAGATATAATCAAGACAAACAAATTGACAAAGTTTAAACATGCTCAAATTAACAAGTGTTAACAAGATTTTCCTTTCAATTTAGTCTAGTGACCTAGTTTTTGACCCGACATGACCAATATTTGAACTTGGTCTATTAATCATCAAGACAATTATTCTGACAAAGTTCCAACATGATACAGATAAAATTGCGGCTTCCAAAGTCTTAACAAGATTTCTCTTCAATTTGACCATTTGACCCTATAGTTTTGACCTCACATGACAGAGTTTCGAACTTGGCCAACATTTGATGGAGATGTATCTTATTATCAAGACAAAACATCTGACAAAGTTTCAAGCTGCTGGAGCAAAACATGAAGTCTAGAATATTAACAAAATTTTCTTTCAATTCGACCTTGTGACCTAGCTTTTGACTAAACATGACCAAGTTTCGAACTTGGCCAAGATCTGATAAAGTGTCATGAAGATTGGATGTAGAATGTTGCCTGTAGAGTGTAAACAAGGCAATTGTTGACGCCGGACGGCTGACGGACAAAAAGTGACCACAATAGCTCACCTTGAGCACTTCAAGGACAGGTGAGCTAAAAGTATTGCCTCTACATTGTCAAAAAGATTTTCATTAAATTTTACCAGACATGACCCATATTTATACTTAGTCTCGATATCAACAAGACAAACATTCTGGCATATTTTCAACTTCAAGTAAAAAAGTGTCCTGTAGATTGTCCACAGCATTTTACTGAAATTTGGCCTAGTGACCTAAATTTTTACAAGACATGTCCCATGTTTATACTCATATCTCATCACAACCAACACTCTGATGAGGTTTGAACATGTTAAAGTAAAGAATGCGATCTCTTGAGTGTTGGCAACATTTTCCTTAAATTTGGTATTGTGACCTAGATTTTGACCTAAATTATCCCAAATATTAAGTTGAGGAAATTTTATTAATTTAGAGTCAAATTATATTGTAGCATTCGCCTGAAAACTAGGTACTCAGACAGAGTTTTAAGTGAATCTTTGCTTTCTTGCTCGAATGGCATTTTAAAAGAGTATTTCAGTTATCAGGGCGTTTCATGGGTTATATACCAATATTACGTTATTATTTATACTGACACCAATGCATCAGTCTTTATGCTATCCATGCAACACTGAGCGCAATGGACGGAGGTCATTTATAAAAAAATTGATATGACTCAGCAGGGAATCGAACCTAGATCTCCTGCTTCAGATCTAACCACTACACCACGGATGCATTGTAATGCAAAGTGTGAGAGACAGACAGACATCAGAACATTCTCCCATACCTTAAAGTTTATCTCTTTGAAACCGGAAATAATATCAAAGTATGTATTAAAGATGAATTATCCTTTACCTTTTTGTTTAATTCTTCAATACTGGATAGTATTTCACAATTCTGATCTTGTCTTGCCCATAGAAGTAAAATTTCTAGTTTGTAACCCTTGTCACCAATAAGATGATTCGTCTTAATTCTGACAATCTCGTCTTTAACATAATCTTTATCTGCTAGACTGACCTCACCAGCAAGTTGTATTAGGATGTCCTTGGTATCATTCCAGTACTTTTCAAAGACAGATTTTTTCATTTTGCCGTTCGACCTATGTGCAATGGCTTCATTTCTGACTCTTCTCATATTCATTAGCAGAGCTCCTGCTGATTGATCAGACAGTATTGGACGTACACTAAACCATCCTGCGTTGGGTGACTGTATATTAGTAAGGTTAGAAATAAGAATATACAACAAAGATATGTCAAAACAGGACACATCTGGTGATGCTGCATTTATTATTTCTAGTTGGATGTCATTGAAGACCCTTTTCTTTAGACTATTCAATACATTTGCCTTACTGTTTAAATACGCTTCAACTGTCTGACCTTGTGGTATGTCTTTCAAAAACAGTTTCAGAAGCACCTCCGTTCCCAGGTCAACCACCAGACATATCAGTCTGTAGAAATATTCTGGCTTTTCCTTTTCTTCTTCGCCCTCCTCTTCCTCCATTTTATAAGTTTTATATTATAATACCATTTATACAGTCCAAGTCTGAAATGAATGAAAAAAAAATCTTAACCCTTACAAAACATTCAAAATGCAGAATGTTTTTACCAGCAGATGTCTTTTGAAAACATTTTAGTAAAAGAAGATATTGATCATAATGAGCAATTTCTCCTTTTGCATTAATGTATGATTTTCAACAGATAAGAATAATTTGTACAATCACAATAGACAGTCATCTAAGAAACATTTGTGCCAAATTATCGACATATCGGGGCAGTACTTTTGGACAAGAATGTTTGCAAAGGTTTTACCCTATAATACTTACCTATAATACTTATAAAGACAATGTAAATCAGTTCAGTACTTTTGGACAAGAAGATTTTTAAAGACAAATTTTCCTCTTGATACCGCAGCAGCCAAAGTTCTTCATAGAATTAAATTCTTTGAAATATTTTGAAAAAAGACCATCCAAGAAACATTTCTTTGAAATTTCATAATATTTGGCCCAGTGGTTTCAGAGATGTTGTTTAAAATGAATTGCTGACAGACAGGAGACAGTTATTGTCATTTTCTTTTTCTGATGTGGATCGGTCACCATGTTTTTTCACTTTTTCCCTCATACGACAATTCTACAGCAGACGACTTTGAATTTTTGTTGTCAAAACATAGAAAATCTCTGTAATTGAATGGATAACCTATGACTAAAAGTGGAAAACATTGTGGCAAAAGGAGAAATTGCTTGTTTTGAGCAATTTCTTCTTTTGTCACTACGATTTCAAAAAGCTGTCTGCTGCAGAGTTCTTCATGTGTATATAAATATTTTTTTTAACAATTTTGAAAGAAAGTTGTTTAGTAAGAGATGTTGTTTGCAGCTAAAAGTTAACAACAGAAGACAGACAGAATGATTCAAATGGACATTTTTGGCTCAGGTGATCTAAACAGGCAGATGGTTGCAAAAGTCCTACGGTTTGTTTTTGTAAACAGTTGAAATAGTTTATGGTTACGCAGAAAATCTTTCTTCCACCAATAAAGAGTAACTTTTTTATCACTGTGACACATGTAGGATTAACCTTATGATATCTTGAACATCGTATTAACCCTTTTCCTCATACGACAATTCTGCAGCAGACAACTTTAAACATATTTTGTCAAAAAAAAGAAAATCTCTATCATTTAATGGATAACCTATGACTAAAAGTGGAAAAAATAGTGGCAAAAGGAGAAATATGAGGGAAAGGGTTAAATGCAGTAAAGGTTTTCCTGTATTAAAAAAATAATATTTATAAAACCTTTTCGCATTTACACATTGATTATTTTGAATTTAACCTATCTAACATTAATTTTAGTTTTATCACAATGGTCAGTTCACCTATTTCGCACCAGTACTTCCCAGGCAACTGGCTACCATCCCACATACACTATTCAGTGTTTTTTCGTAACCCAAATGTGGGCCGAAATTGGGCCCCATTCACAATCAAGACACTTTTTTTTCTCAAAAGTAGGCCTACATTTCACAAAATCTGCCTTTCATCACATTTTACATGTCACTATTTTCACAATTGAAAGGGGCCTAGCCCTGGTCACAAAAAAGCGAGAAAAAACACTGCTCATATCCAACTATGAGAATGAGCCACTGTCAAAAATCGATAACTAAAATTACATGGAGTTATAGAGCAACTTTTAAGTTTTTACTCAATAAAAAATTTCATTTTGCAAACATTTAAAAAGGCACTTATCAAGTTTTCAGGAAAAATATCTCCTGAATATAAATATATGTTTTTATTTGTTTTATATTAATACTATTTTGGTCCTTTTTAACTTTGAATACAGTCAACCTAATTTCTCTCTTTATTACATATAAACCGTTAAGAAAACGGTATGTTCCCGCTAATTTGTACACGTTCTTCAGTGAAAATCTTTTTTTAGAAATAAAAATTAACAGGGCACTTACGGCATAATGTTTAAAATTCAGTTACCTTTTTTTTGACATATATTTTATTACAGTTTTGGTCCTTTTTAACATTTTATATAAGTACTACTAACTTTTCAGCGTAAATATAGGTTTCCGTGATTGCTACCGTGATTGCTAGCGAAAGCTCCCGATGTTTACCGAGTATTATCGGAATATTTATACTGGGACATATGTTAATTGGTTTGTCGTGTATTGTGTGTATTGTGTCTAATTGTACACAGTCTATATTTTTCAACACGATTAAGAAAAATTACCGATAATGTAGATGTTACATTCTGTGCTATAGGTCAGCTTTCTCGATTCCGATTCCGACGATTTACATTTCCTAATAAATTAGTTCAGAAATAAATATGTCTCTGATTAATTATGTGACTTATGATTGTTCGATTGTTAAAAATAAAAATGACAATTTCAATTATTTTCAATTTTTAACAATTTGTCAAAATGGAACTCGAATATATACCTAGTATTACAAGAAACAAATGAAGGTACCCGAAACGGGATTCATTTAATGGAATGAAAAGACTGCGGAGTGCAAGATGATCCGAACAGCTCACGGAAATCTTTGAACTGGTAAATAGAGGATATTACATCAGTGGTCATTCAATACGACAGTTTATTAAACGAGTTTAATTACATTTTGTATTGAATGACCACGAATGTTATATTCTATTTATATCATAAATTCCAATTCGACGATTATTAGCGCAAAATATATATAAACGTCGCTATATAGCGCGGTCATTTTCAATGCTTTTCATTTAATATGACGTTACGTAGCATTGTTATTACACTAGTTGAATACGCAATTTATACAATGGCTTTATTACACTCCCGGCAACGTCATTTATGATATAAATGTGTTTAAATGTAAGCGTAATTGGAAGATATTTAGCAATAAGAATATTTAATTATGAGGACGACAAGAGTCTAAATTACGTTCTTTTTATAATTACTAAGGGTATTTACATAAGCATTCTGATTCGTCATATAATGATTGTATTCACCTAGCAACGACGATGCTAAGCTCTATGCTGCATTTTCCTTGGTTGTTTGGATTTTATTTCTATCCTTCTTTGTGATATTGTTCACAGTTTGAATTTAGATTGGCTGAGCTAGAAGTCTAGAAAAGTGTGAAAGAAAAAGTTTGATTTTGATCTTTACTGTGGTCATTAGCATGATAAAGTATATATTATATTGGATCGAATAAAATAAAATAATATATAAGAAAAAGTAGAAACAGTATATTTTGAAACAGTCTTCCAAAGACGCTTTCTGACACCTCTGAAGCAGACGGCTTTTCGAAAACATAGTATAGTTTGTGTAAAGTAAACGCTACCACCATTTAATGGAGGCGCTAGTGGGGAATTATGAACGCTGAAGGTAAAAAGTATAGAATACTACGTGAACGGGTTAAAAAAGACTATAAGGCGTTACACGAGGGAAGAATAATGGAGGATATCAAACAAGACCGTTTGATACTCAGTTCAGAAGAGAACGATTATAAAAGGGTTGAGGAATTATCCTCTCCCTTTTCCCCGTTGAGGACTCCTCTTAGACGGGAACCAGTGTTGGGAGCCGCGGTGTCGGAAATGGTGGAGGTATGTTTCGAGGACAAGGAAATTGAAGCAATGAAAAGAGAAATGGTTCAACTCAAGACAGAAGAGGAGAGATTGACTAAAAGAATGGAGGTGGAGCGATTACGAAAGGAATTAGAGGCTCGGAGACTACATGTAAAAAACTTAAAAGGTATACCAGTCAGGAAAAAATGACCAAAAGTAAGGTTAAAGAAATTGGTGCGAGACCGAAGACAGCTATTTCTAAAACTTTTGAAGAAAATGGACAAAATATGTGTATAGAAGATCTTAGAAAGGATAACAATTTACAAAAACTTCTGAAAAGAGAATTGGAAAAGCTAGGCTTACGATCTTTTCTTGATCCGTCTGTCGCTTATTCGTCTGCGTCAAGCAGTAGCGAAAATTCGTCAGACGAATCAAGCATGTTTTCTTTGAAAGGTAAACAAAAGTGCAGAAAAAAGAAAAAGTCGGGAATTAATGCAAAAGCATCAGATAAAGTAAGGTTTCCTCAGCGCTGGCCTCATGCTCACCTGCAGTTTGAGGTCAACAAACAGGTAAAGTTTGAAGATTTAGATTTTAAGATGTTTGTTGCAGGGGAGCTTGAGATTCTCGCTGAGGATAATTTATCCGTATCGGGAAAAAAGGGTCGCTCGGAACTGTTGCGAAAGATTGTATACTACAGTAGTTCGTATGAATTTCAAGGTCTCAAAGCATTTTATGCAGCATGGCTAAGAGAAATAGAGCTAGGTAAAAGAAGTTGGTTAGACAACTCGCAACATATAGAAACTGCTATTTTATTTATTAAAGAGCAAAGGGTTTGTTGGGATTAAGAAGGATACTGGAAACAATTTTAACACCTCAGATGAACGTGTTTGGTTTTGCTCTGAATATCAGAGAAACAAATGCATACATAAATCCAATCATCTGATGGTAGTAAAAGGGAAACAGAGGCTGGCAACCCATATATGTGCAGCATGTTGGCTTAAGGACAAAAAGAAACTTGACCATCCTGAAAGCTCTACATGTTGTCCCAATAGATCTGTTTGACTTAGAAATGGGTTGTACAGTCAAACAACATGTACACCTATTACAAATGAGAATTTAAATGATTTATTTTTACCTAAATTTGTGACAGAAAACATTGAAAAGCATACAAGATGTAAACAAATTGAATTTATGCATTCATATTCAATAGATAGTGACAAATGTTCAGCTTTGGTGGTTAAAAAAGAGTTGACAAGTTTTAATCAGAATATGTGTCAACACTCTAATCAATGTACTATTTGTAAAGCTGTTACACCAAATTTAAAACTTGAGGAGATTGAATTTCGTTTGAAAGCGCATCATTTAGTGAAAGAGTCAGGTTCGTTTAACTTTGAAGTTTGTAAAATTCCTATTAAAACTAAACTAAATGTTGGGTATTTTAGATCAATGTTAAAAGATTATAGGGATAATAAACTTTGTGAATTTTTAGAGTTTGGTTTCCCGATAGGGTATTTGGGAAAGGATGAACATTTGGATAAATTTGATCAAAAAGATTTATGGAAGTATAGAAATCATAAAGGGGTTATAGAATTTGCAGACTGTATGCAATCTTTTGAATCTGGTATTAAAATATCACCTTTGATTTCTTTACCAAAGAAGGATACTGTGGAAAGAAGAGTCATTTTAGATTTAAGTTTTCCTAAAGGTAACGCAGTCAATGACTTTATAAGTAAAGATACTTACCTTAACGAAAAAGTAGATTTGGTGTATCCTAGAGTGGATGATTTTATTCAATTAATTAAACAAAAAGGGAAAGGGTGTCTGTTGTTTAAAACAGATTTGCGTAGGGCATATCGCCAGCTGCCCATTTGTCCGTCTTCCTACAATTTAGTAGCTTTTGTAATGAAGAAACACATGTTTTGTGATACAGTTTTAAGTATGGGTAGCCGTTCTTCAGCGCATTGTTGTCAACGTTTTACAAATGCAATTGCGTTTATTTTATTTAAGTTCGGTATTTCACTGTTGAAATACCTAGATGATTTGGCATCGGCTGAAAGGAAAGAAAACGCAGAATTTGCCTATAAAACGTTACAAATGATTCTAGAAAAGGGTGGTGTTGAAGAAGCAAAAAATAAAGCATCTCCACCTTCTAAGATACTGACATTTGTTGGAGTGTTGTTCAATACGGATACAATGACTATTGAAATAACTTCAGAGAGATTAAAAGAACTGTTAAATTTACTAAGGTTATGGCTGACTAAAAAATCAGCTTCGATAAAAGAAATACAGTCATTACTAGGCAAACTTAATTTTGTTGCAGCTTGTGTTAGACCGGGGCGTATTTTTGTCTCCAGGATGTTAAAGTGGTTAAAGATTTTACATAAAATGAAAGCAAATAAATACGTCATTCCTGATTATGTTAAACAAGACATTTTATGGTGGTATACTTTTTTGCCGAACTATAATGGAGTTTCCATGATGGTTTATGAAGAATGGTGCAAACCGGACGAATTATTCTCCTTCGACGCTTGTTTATTGGGTTGTGGAGGTTTTTGGCAGGGAAAGTTTTTTCATATAAGTTTCCCAACAGAAATATTGAGAAAAAGTTTCAGTATAAATATTTTAGAAATGTTGGCAATAATTATTTGTTTAAAATGATGGGGTAAAGAATATCAAGATGCAAGATGATCCGTACAGCTCTCGGAAATCTTTGAACTGGTAAATAGAGGATATTACATCAGTGGTCATTCAATACGACATTTTATTAAACGAGTTTAATAAAATTTTGTATTGAATGACCACGAATGTTATATTCTATTTATATCATAAATTCCAATTCGACGATTATTAGCGCAAAATATATATAAACGTCACTATATAGCGCGGTCATTTTCAATGCTTTTCATTTAATATGACGTTACGTAGCATTGTTATTACACTAGTTCAATACGCAATTTATACAATGGCTTTATTACACTCCCGGCAACGTCATTTATGATATAAATGTGTTTAAATGTAAGCGTAATTAGGTATAAAATGTACTGTGTTTAAATGTAAGAGTAATTTTGTGTAAAAAGTACCATTTGTTTTATTGCTTTCTGAATTCGTCTATATAATGTACTTTGTTACGATGATGTGATCCAAATAAATATGTCTAAACTGAATGTAAGAGTATGCATCAGATAACAACAGAATTATGAAAGCATAAATTGTTCCAAAATTGTGATCAGAGTCCAATCAAAACAAAGTTATATAAGAGTACTTTAAAACCAATATACTAGTTTGGTCAAAAGTCATCAAGCAGATTGGATGTGCAAAGAACAACTAAGTATCCTGATAGGTTTAAGACCATCATAACACTTGTTGTATATATATTTAATACAAATGTATTTTCTTCAAATTAAATCTTCCATCTTAATTTTGTTTGTTTTCAATGATGTAGAATCTTTTATCAAAATGACCTAAATAGGGTGTTGCAGTTTATCTCAGAAGGACCCATGCCTAAAAGTTTAATAATATCCTTGAGCATCCGTAATTCGTGAGTGTAAGGCTTCAAAGACAAAATATGCAGAAGGCTTAGTGAATGATACGAAATTTCATGTCTTATCTGAAAGATTTATTTATTTCCTCCAAGTTTCGAGCAAAAAATTCTTTGAAAACTAATAATTCACAAAAAAAAAAAATCTTGAATACACGTGTTCAACAAGTCAGAAGCCGAAATTGTTATCCTATTTTCGTGTCGTCATTATTTTGGCACTTTGCAGTTTCCATAAAGACAACACACACAAAAAATATATTTTTTTAAAAAGGGGCAATAGGTCGAAACATATTGAAAACTAAAAAACTGAAGTAATTAAACATTTTATATAGTTTAAATCAATTAATTTGAAATTATCCTTGATATAAATATGAACTTTTATTTTTTTAATTACTCAACTTTGAATCTTCGTTAAATTATTTTCCTTTCTCATTTTTTATCCCACTGTGTCAACCTAAAAGTTTGCATGGATGTTTGGACCCTGTAAGCATCCTATATTTATATCATCACAAAGATCAATACAGATTTCAAAATTGCCATATTTCTAATGGGATATTATTTAAAATATTTTAGTTATTTAACATCTCTATGCGTAAGCACCTTTAGGAATGTGAAATCCAATGAAAAATTGCATTGACCTAACTAGGTCAAACAAATCACATGACCCTAGCCGCCATTTTGTAAACAACAAAATACCCTTTCTACGGTAAATGTTCATGTCCGATTTTTCGACTTTTTGGGGTTTAAACTGTTCTTTAAATTTGGTATATAAAAAATAAGGGTATTTTGGCTATTCCTCCCATGACAACAAGTTACACAACTGTTGAAGATGCATTCTATTGCTGAAATATGTCAGCAAATACATTGGCCATTGGGAAATAATTTTACAGTTCCAAATCGGCTGCAAGGACAAAGTCACGTGATATAAGCCCGAAAATAGTGACGTCACGAAAAAAGGGATGCTAACGAAAATGGAATGTCCAACGATACATCTGACTTATAAATATAGATCTACTCTTATAAAGATAAAAGAAAAAAAAGAAAAAATGATTTTACCTTATCTTCATTAGCTTGTCCAGGCAATGGCCATTCATGGTCCATTAAATGAAACATAATGTCTGTTTTAAATTATTCGTTGGAAAGTTGAAAATAATTCTAATTTTCCCGCTAATTTTTCCGGATGGGGAATGATTTAAGGTGCTCACCGTTTCCGTTTCCGTTTCCGTAAGGCGGGGTAACTCTTAATGTTTTTTCCTTATTGCTTGCCACTATTGTTCGCTAGCTTGTGTTTATTGGTGGGTGGATCCCAATTTAGACTGTTACTGGTACCCTCTCATTAAATTTCAATTTCTTATTGAAAGCAGGTAACCAATCAAAACAATTATTGGTCAAATGGAAGCAATTCGGAAAGGCGAGTGGTCTCCCATTGGACAATAATTATTTTTCTAAAGTTGCAAGTGTTTTTAATAAACTTTAATTGAATATAGGTTTCTGGGTTATTTGGATTGTTTGGAAAGAACCATAGCGCAAAACGCTATAATGGTCGCCCATGGAAAACGAATTACTTCCATCTGACCTTCAATGATAAATACCGGAAACCACCGGTATCTATCTATTTATATCAAAATTTGTGATTGTTATCAGAAATGTTCTTCTTTTGTGCAAATAAAGTAATTGACATGATTTTATATATTAAATTTTCTGATAAATATTGTTCTGATCGAGTCGCTAATAACACAATGTGGGTTTTAATTAGCGTACTTACCTGGATGACACATTAATAATTCCGTTCATTTATCGACACTGCTATGTGCTTGAAAATACAAAAAGACATTTCCTTGTATTTTCCCTGATTGTCACTTCTTTAAATTTTATCATAAAAAATAGTGTGAGAATCCGCGACTAGTATATATATGCATTGCGTTTTAAAAATATATCGTTGGCACTTGTTGATAACTCAATGCATGCAACAAGCCTTGCTCCAAATACAATTTAGAACTGTATGTATATTCGTTTTCATACAGTTTACCTTCTATTGATATCTACAGGGACATAGATAAGAGGGATAGGCAACTCCACCTGTACACCTGTTATCTGGTTAAAATATCACACTTAGAAATAAAATTGTACACATTTTCACATTGTGTAGCAAATAAAACTTTGAAGTCACATTTGGCACATGAACAAAACATACATATTCTGAAAGCTTAACATAAGGATAACATATTATTAAAACCTGTAGTATATTGAAATAGTTTTATCTAGTGCAATAGAAGAATGTTTAAACTTCCAGAATTTTTATTTTTTATTTTCATATCTTGAATAGTTTTTTAGTTTTACTTGCTACACATGTTGGCACGGGTGATAGTCCTATCTGATCTGTCTGTCTTCACTGCCCTGGTTTTTCGGCTTGTAGTCCATAGAAATCATATCTGATTTTCAACACGTTCTGTAGTAGGCCATAGTCAGTTAAACGGTTTCATTGAAAAAAATGGTCTCTGTAGGAAAATGCATACTTAGGAAAAGCAAGGCAAGCAAAACGGATCATTACTTGCCTATGTTATAATATCGTTACACGCCGCTCCATTGCGGATATTCCCCAGCCCAGTTGCTGATGGATAGACGACTAAAATCCGTCTTACCCACAACTGAAAAACAATTACAACCTCAGATCACCAGGCTGCTATAAAGAACATGCAAAACAGCAAAACTACCCAAAAACAACATTATGATAAAGGTTCGAAACCCCTCCCTATCCTTAATGTTGGTGATTCATGCAGAGTGCAAATGTGTAAACTATGGAAACAGGCCGTTGTTCTAGAAACGCACGGAGAAAGATCATTTCTAATATCAAGACTGAAGAGGGCTCGATTTTAAGGCGCAATAGACGTTGTGGGAAATCTGTCCAAGCATTAATCATGAGGAATTCATGCCAACAATCTTGCATCAGCAAAGCCCTGGCCAAAAGTCAATTCCCCAGATTTCTTTCGAACCCGTCCACTTACCCCGTATGGAACCCTCTGAGCACCAGTCACTCCCAAAGTTCACCTACAAGAGACTGTAACAATACACCTTACCGCACGCGCAGTGGTCGAGAAGTTAAATCCAACCAGTTATTCAATGATAATCAATAGATCAAATAAAGGTTGATAAGACGTTTAGTCGGGTGTATATACATAATGAACACACACTTAGCAGCACATCTGGACAGCACATCTGGATTAACGATTTTCATAACCAGTTTGGACTCAAATGTTGAATCGCATATTTCATTATATGTTTATTGAATGTAATACTTTATCTGATTTACGTATTCATGTTATGTTGGAAAATAATACATTTTTATTTTTATTTCAAAAGAAAGAAGATGTGGTATTGTCCAGATGCCAGTCTTCTAACCATGCACATGCTCCATGCTTCTCGCGGAATAAACTTAGATCTTGTAGAATAAACACGTGTTGTGTTATACCTTTACATTCATGAAAGACTACTTGATTTACTGTTATACCAAGCCCCACTTTTTACACGTTCTTCCTTCAGTCGTACTGTTGAGAAAGCATTTAGTAAAAACTATTGTTGTTCTTTGCAAGACATGGGACAAGTAATTAGTTGTCGTCCCAGGCCAGACTAACTTCTTTTGGTAGTTTGTTACAAGACTCAGAGACATATAACTACTGTATATATGTGTCTCTGCGGGAATTCATTCGTTGTGAGGAACTATATACTTCTTCATATGTGTTCTGCTACGTTATTTGGCTATGAATCCTGGTAGTCGATTCAACCAATTGGAGTATACATTCTTCTTGGTGTATATACACCGTTCAGAATTTTCGAGGTGTCAACTATATCTGCTCTGATTCGTACTGTTCTAAATATAGCACAGATGACCTTGCTTTATTACAATCAAGACCTAATGCGCTTTCTCTTTATGGTCATGACTACTACATGACTGTGTCGGATATTTTACTAACGTCGTTTTGTTTGTTTGCAAATAAAAATTCCGGGTGAAAAAAAACTGTCTCACTTGTTTAGTGTCATGAGCAGATGTGTTCCTCATAATAGTTATCAATGATATCACACAATTCAGCATCCGAGTAAAATCGTTATCAACAGTTAACCCACATACAACAAATCTGCAGCAGACGACTTTGAAAACATAGTGACAAAAACCTACACAATCTCCATAAATGATAGGTTAATTGTTAAATAAAGTTGAAAACATGGCTCATCGTGAGCAATTTCACCTATTGCCCATTATTTTCATAAGTCGTCTGCTGCTATTGCGTCATAATGCGTCTACGGGATGGGAATGGGTTAGGTTATATGGCTCTCGTACTACATGTAGTCAGTTCCTCTCGCAACATTCTTCCCAGACAACTAACTACATTACCAAATAAACTATTTGCCCATTAATAGAAGACCAATGACGCTGGAAAACTCATCGGCCATTGTTTGTAAGTTACCTATGCTGTCCAGTTCCAGAACTGTACAATGATATCATAATGTTGATGCACATTGTGTAGATGTTTCGCAAAAAATGTTATTGACCAAAACCTGCAAAATCTCCATAAAAGATAGCTGAATTGTTAAATAAAGTTAAAAACAGTATGGCCAAAGGACAGATTGCTCATCATGAGCAATTTCACCTTTAGCCACAATGTTTTAAAAAGTCGTCTGCTGCTATTGCGTCGGAATGCGTCTGCAAGTGGGAAAGGGTTTCTTGTATGTATTGTATTACTGTCGCTGACGCGTTCATGTAGATCAATGTTGTATAATAAACAATTGAACAGCAATGAGGCTAGATATATAAGGCATACTTCAATTGTCATGAATGTCTAGCATTTCCCTTATATAAGTACATATGTGTTTATCGGTATAAAACGATGCAAAGAAACGATTGAAAAATAAATCAAGAAACACAAATATGTAGACGATATATGTGTACGATTAATAATTGAATAATAAAATATATTCTTCTGAACGATTTATTTAAGAAAATTCTTAAAACTGATCAAGAATTGTTAAGAAACGCATTGGATAAAACGATTATACGCTATGATATATCAAACATTTTTTGTTTAAATCTCGAAGTTATAAATATTTATGGCAAGAAACGATCAAACTTCGATTGTACAAAAAAAAAAAAAATCAATATTCTTAAGTAGGCATAAATATCTATAATTTATGAACTGTTAATCTTTTTCAATATTTGCACGATACGTATATATATGTTCAGGCTACTGTGTTCGATCTTAATGTCCCTTTGAACTTGACAAATGTATACGGAAACCGACCTTGGTGGTGAATTCTCGACCAGCGAAGATCCACACTAGCCTGCACCTTCGAGCAGTCCGATCAGAATCTACTCAGTTCGCCATCTTGGTGTACAGGCATCTTATGACCAAGATTTATAAACAAGTATTTTAGTACAATTATTAAAACTATTTATGTCTAACCCGCCAAGATTGTTATGTGACTAGGATGTTATTTCAGATATAATTAATTGTTTCCTGATGTGACAGATTTCCACACCTGTAGTTAACTGACGGACTGAAAAAGTTCTGACTCGAGCAACGTCTTATTCTTGTTTTATACAAATATGGCGAGATGGACGTTTTCAGACACAGTATTATCTAAGACATTTTCGATATATAAGTCACACGCACAGATCGACACGTATTTAAACGTCCGGTTGAACTTACCGATTTTGCTGGACATTATGAATTGAATTATGATTATCCCTTTCCCAAAATCAACAAATCTGCAGAAGATAACTTTGTCTGCTTCAGAGGCGTCAGAAAGCGTCTACATGTGGGAAAGGGTTTACGCCGTTATCATCCGTGTTTAAGTTACATGACTCTCGTACTACATGTAGTCAGTTCTTATCGCAACATTCTTCCAAGACAACTAGCTACCATCCATCATAAACATTTTGCCCATTAATCGAAGACGAATGACACTGGCCTACTCTTCGGCCATTGTTTGTAAGTTACCTATGCTGTCCAGGTCCAGCACTGTAAAATGATATAGTAAATGCACGTAGTGTAGATGGTTCGCTCAAGAATGTTACGATACTAAGGTATCTTATATGCTTTCGTGCTTATAAAAAAACCCAAATAAACCAGGAAACAACTTTTTTCTTGAAAAAGATCCGAATACACTGAACATGAACATTTATTCGGCACTCCTTGGCCGATTTCAAGATCCTATATTTAAGGTTATATGCAGTCTGCCGAGGTGATATGAATGCATGAAGATTGTGAATGTTTAAAATGGAGGCGTACAATAGAATAGATCGAACAAATAGTTATGTTAGAAATCCAGACCATAAAATACCACATCTTCAAGACGAAAATCAATTTAACATACATGTACCGTCTTGAGTGTGACGATACAAAATAATTCGTTTTACTGTATGTTTCCATTGACCTGTCATTCGGACAGAAAGAGCCTTTAAAGGGAGGCGTGTCGCAGGCAAAGCATTATGCTATGTAAAATCATAACAGTTTTCTATATTTAACATTTGTTGTATTATTTCATATCCACGTGATAAACCTTTAACTTCTTGTAAAATATTATATATACGTGTGATATGACTTTGACTTCTTGTAAAATATTCTACATTCGGGGGATTTACGTTTCTTCCATTTGTATTGTCAAAATCGCTTCCTAGTTGTCTTTGTTTTCGTTCTTGTTGTATAACAACATTTGAGCCGTCCCGCGAGTAAACCAACATGATTGCATCTGCGTAATGTATCGACCCAGATCGGCCTGCGCAGTCCGCGCAGACTGATCAGGGCCGACACATTCCGTCTCAGGGGGATAGAGATACAGAGTAATGATTCCTGAAACAGAAAATCTACAGGAGGCGAAAAGTGTCTATCCGGGTAAGCCTGCGCGGCATGCTTAGGCTGATCCGGTTCGATACTTTACGCAGAGTCCACAATGTTGTTTTTCTCACGGGACGGCTCATTTAACACGTCATTTCCTATCAGAATGATAAATAAAAACCATAATTGCAATCGCGTAGCCAACATTTAGGAAAGCTAACATGAACGTAAACGCAAACCGAACGGATAGCAAAATGACTTAAAGGTGCTCCAGACGGAGATCAAAATTTTGAATTGTTGAATTTTCTGCAAAAATTGCAAATACTGACAACAAGATAACAAATGAATAGGTCAAAACTATTTTGGCAATAATGTTGAAAAGTCATGAAAATGTACATTTTTTTTTTTTGCTTACTGGGTATGTCTACCCAGTAAAAATGAAGCATTAACGATCAATGTTTAGATGTTTATTGTACTCGAAAGTGAAATTATTACTCTTATTTAGCATTAACGATCAATGTTTAGATGTTTATTGTACTCGAAAGTGAAATTATTACTCTTATTTTATCACATGAATTATAATTCCTATATTTCAAGGCATGTTTTAAACAAGTTTAAAACTTTGACTAAACTATCTATAATCTGGATGTCAGTACCTGTAAGTATAGAACGAGTTATTCCGTCATAAATAAAAAAAACAAATGGGGTTTATGTAATCTTGGTTTGTTATTTACGTCGTAAAGTTTCGGTATCTGTACAAATTTAGAAACCTTTGGTCTGCCATAGAGACGGCCTTATCAGTGTTGTTTAATTTGTCCCCGTATTTGTTGATCGATTTTATGTTAGCCCTTTCCCACTTACAGACGAATTTTAAAACGATTTTCGAAAACATTCTGGCAATAGAAAAAATTGCTCATTATGAGCAGATTCTTCTCTTGTCACAATGTTTGCAACTGCCTTCAGGTTATAGTTTTCCATGTATATAATAGTTCAATATACTTGCCCAGATACTTTCCAAAACGTCTACGGCAGATTTGATGTATGAGGGAAAGGGTAAAACAGCATGTGTTTGCATGATAACAATGGGGCCACAACACGGGGGGATATATCTCTACAGAGGTCGTGATAAGGAGGGACTAAAGGGGTTTTCAGGGTCAGTAAATAACTTCCGAGTTACATGTATGCAACTAAACCGTCTATTGTGGGTACGGATGGAATCTTCTTCAAAATCCCCTCGGTCCAAAAAGGCCATAGTACTCAAAGTCCCCTCGATGGATTTAACAAGGTAATCAGAAACCCCTCGGCGAAAAATGTAGCGAACTCATGTTAGGGGATTTTGAGCATTATGCCATTTTTGGACCAAGGGGATTTTTGAGGATCTCCGGGTCAGATGCG
Organism: Serripes groenlandicus; assembly: GCA_031761405.1. Taxonomy (NCBI): domain Eukaryota; kingdom Metazoa; phylum Mollusca; class Bivalvia; order Cardiida; family Cardiidae; genus Serripes; species Serripes groenlandicus. Next base: position 31,583 of record JASEVX010000072.1, read on the forward strand.
AATTTTCAAATTGTGAGATGCGCTATGGAAAAGGAGCAAAACCAAGCAATTTCTTATTTCCTATTCACAACTGTTTGCAACTCAGTAAGAAAAACACTTTCTACTTTCAGTATTAAGATGTTTCTTTTGTATTAGATGAGTTCTAAAATCCAAAGATAGCATATACAAGGTAGTTTCAACCTCATTTGTTCTTACGTTGTAATTTCTTTTTTGATCAATTCAAAAGTTACAGTTACTGTTTGTTGAATACAAGCTGTTTGTATATGTCTGTGTTTTTATGCTGAATTTCAACAACAAATCGAGGTTACATTATTGTCTGCATGCCATCGCTCAGTTTTCAGTAAAAGTCTCGTCTGTATTGTCTAACTGTCGAATGTTGAATACTTCAAACGGTCAGTTACATAGAACTGTATATTTAAAGGTATTTATCAGGCACGTGCCAATGATAGTTCAATGTGCATGAGGAAAACTAGTCTGTACTTTAGACATCCTAAATGCCTCTGGTGAATGATTTTAGTCGCACGACTAATGCATGTCAATGGTGTACACTTTGATCTAAGACATCAATGCATTTGACCAGAGACATATAAATACATGTATTTATATGTCTCTGATTTTACCATTCATCGGATATGTCATCTGACGAAAACGTGTAACATATATAAGGTGACGTATTCTTATATTTGTTATACGAAGCTGAAAATATTGTGGGGATAAAGGGAGAGAAATTGCTCGTTTTTAGCAATTTCTCCCTTGTCTCCTCGAAATATTTTCTAAGCCCTGTGGCAGGTTTTCATATGACGTGTTTCATTTGGTTGAATTGGTCATGTTATCACCTGTCAAATTCTTAACACTTTCCCACTTGAGTGCAGATGCATTCTGACGCATCTACAGCAGACGACTTTTGGCATAAGGAGAAATTGCTCATGATGAGCAATTTCTCGTTTTGCAGTATTGTTTTCACCTCTTTAACACTAATTATACTATAATTTTTCATATTTCAATCTAAGTGTTTCCAAAGTCGTCTACTACAGATTTGTTGTTTTTGGGAAAGGGTAAACATTTCATCAATCCTGTAATACTATGTTTACTTTTTTTTTATATCTCATGATCAAGGTAACTTTAAAAAAAATTAACACTGTAATAGAAATGTGTTTCTATGCATAGTGTTTTACGTCGCTTTCAGCAATTGTTGTTATATCACGGTGTTTCCTGGGTAAGTTGCTAAACCCACAATCCTGAGTCCAAAAGGAGAGAAAGTCAGTATTACCAGTTTTAATCCATTTTGTAAGACCCGACCAAGGATCGAACCCACGACCTCCCGTTACCGAGGCGGACGCTGTACCAGTATGCCACAGTTGCGGTCCTGAGATAAAGAAAGCGGGTTCCAACTTTTAAATACGTGCACTTTTCGTCTTTTGTGCATTCATTCTCCATTTACAAAAATAGGTATGTTCTTTTGCTAATAATTTATGTTTTGTAACTATAAGATTTGCTATTAATCCTTTCCCTCATATTGAAGCTTTCTGACGCCTCTGCAGCAGACGACTTTTTTAAAACATAGTGACAAGGAAGAAATTGCTCAAAACGAGCAATTTCTCCTTTTGACAAAATATGTTCAAAGTCGTCTGCTGCGGAATTGTGGTATGAGGGAAAGGGTCAAGTGGAACCCAGTGTACATGCCTCTAATTTAAACATACAATGTACACTGTACAGATATTTGAACCGTGTCGCGCTCTCATGTGTTGATGGGGTATGAATTGAGGTTCCATTTTAGTCATGAGTTCAAACTGATTTATTTTACATCGATTGTGAAACAAGCTGACATCATAAATTAATCACGATCGATGTCTGCTTCCTGGAGACTTTAACCAGTACTCGCGCCGTTTGTGTGGAAATAACCCGCTCATCACTGGACTCGAACACGGGAATTTTGGTACGAGAAGCCGACGCTCTCTAGCTCTGCACCCCTGTCTTCCATTTTAGCCTTTCGTCAGAAGACATTCGTATGCATTTGCTAATTCTACTCGTCACTATTCGCCAATTCAACGAGGTCCATTTCCATCTGATATGGCTCATATCTCTATTTTCGTTACTTTTGATACAGAAAACGTTTAAAGTAATACATGCATCAATATATATCACGTGGTAGCATACCATTTTACTTTATAGGTGGAGAAAGTTGCCAACATATTCTTCTATACGACGGGTAAAACACATATTTATCATATTCTGTATATATATACGATATTATAAAGTCAGGAACGTTTAAATAATTTGATGAATTTGTTTGATTTTCCCCATTCCAGATAAGAATCTCTTGACAATTACTCATGTTTTGTCTCCCCACGATGAATGCATGTCATAAAACAAATATTGATTTAAAGGGATGTTTAGGGGGGTTTGGGGCGAACTATTGTCGATTTCGATGTCTATATTATTTCATGTAGATGTCTTGTTACGTAATGATAACAATGAAAGTACCATGCATGTTTACAAATGGATCCACATAGTAAGACTTGCAACAGACGGCTCTGCTCACATCTCAGCAAACATATAGACAAGATATATCAATGAAAGTGTTATCAGTGAGTCGAGTTGAAAACATTGTTGTAAAGGGGAAGTTGCTCATAACCTCAAAAGTCTTTGCTATAATTGCATGAATATGCGTCTGCATGATGGAAAGGGTTAAGTTCAAACAATCCTAAAGTTCTGTGAACGCCAACCAATTTAAGGATTTTCGCTTATTTCAATTTAAATGATATAAAACGTTTTACTGTTAATTCAAATATATCTGTTTAATATATGTCTAAAACATATTTAAGGGAATGAGAGTTTTAATCATAATTTCATTTCGACTGTATGGAAACCATTTACCCACATTTAACCCTCTCCCTCATATTGACGCTTTCTGACGCCTCTACAGCAGACGGCTTTTTGAAAACATAGTGACAAAAGAAGAAATTGTTCAAAACGAGCAATTTCTCCTCTTGCCACACTTTTTTCCACTTTTAGTCATAGGTTATCCATTCAATTATAGAGATTTTCTTTTTTTTGACAAAAAGTCGTCTGCTGCAGAATTGTCGTATGAGGGCAAGGGTTAATGGATACTGTTTGTAACAACGTGAGCGCTTCTTGTGCTTACATAAATCAAAGACAACATGTATAACACAGGCTGCATGTTTTGGTATTAAGTGCAGATTTCAGGAATGGGTACTCATACAATTAATAGATGAGCTGTTCACTACCAAATCGAATCAGTTGCGAACAGTGGTGATTCAGATCGACCTGCGCATCCGAGCAGTTTAATATGTGTCTGTACTGTTCGTCTATCATTCACGGTTTTCAAGAAGTACGAAGTCATAAGCTGATTTCTATCTAAGTCTTCACTTGATTTTAAAGGTGCTGAACTCCAGATGGAGATCAAACTTTTAAAATGTTGAAACTTCTGCAAATAGTGACAACAAAGTAAGTAAGAAGTAGTTCAAAACTATTTTTGCAGTAAATATTGAAAAACTATCAATTGAAAGTCATGAAAACGTTCAAATTTTGACCTACTGGGTACATGTATGGTTACCTAGTTAAAATGAAGCATAAACGATCAATATGTAAATGTTTATGGTACTGGAAAGTGAAAAGATTACTCTTATTTAATCACAGAATTATTATTCTAATATTTCAAGAAAACTTTGACTATAATATAATTAACTGGAGTTCAGCACCTTTAATACGCTAACTCCATTTCTTAACCACGACTCATATCAATATGAAGATAAAACATACCTTTTGATCAATAATCCAGAGGAACAGTTATTGAAACGCACACACACTTCCGTATATAGAAAACTCAATATATCTATATAAGTTGAACTATTTCAAAAAGGTCACTGAAACCAAAGGCTTTCACATTTTCCCCAAATATGAATAATTCTGGCGATTAAAATCCCGTACAAAACCACTCCCATTAAATACCCAAGTTGTTAAATCATACCGCCCAACTTTAAAACTCTCTCACAATAATAAAGTGTGATGTCGCCCTCTGATCATTCTATCGTGCACAAACACACTATTCAATGGTAGTATCGTTATCTGTAAGTCCCTCATATAGACGATGTCCGACGCCTCTGTGCTTTTTGAAAATGTGGAGACAAAAGAAGAAATTGCTCAAAACGAGCAATTTCTCCTTTTGTCACCATGTTTTCAACTCTATTCAATTATTGTACTTTCATTGAAAGGGAGTTTCCAAAAACATTCGGGTATGATTTGCTGTATGTGTGAAAGGATGAAGGAATTCCGTCGTCGCTCTATATAACAGTGTTTGTTATCTTACCTCAACCTAGCAAGAATTATCATTCGAAAGTAGAATCAATATACATTGATGAAATGGGAAAACTGTGGTCGATGGTGGCACCTGTTCCAGGGTAGCAGGTTCGAGTATTGGAATTAGCGATGTCAATATTTAAGCAATTCAATCATGATCAATGTTATCCGGTCTGAGAGTCTAAATGCAGAGTATAAAGGCGGATCAGGGTCTTCACTGAACGTAATTGTTAACGTTATGTTGAGAATCTGGAGCGCCTCGCATTGTTCAAACCCTCTACATCGGTTGGGTTCGCAGGATGTCGACATCGATAGATACGTACTGCAGTTGTAGAACATGCTTCAAAATAATGTTTAAATTTACAAGTCATTTAACGCTTATACTGAGCCGCCCGCGAGAAAACCAACACTATGGCCTCTGCGTAATGTATCGATCCAGATCAGCCTGCGCAGTCAGCGCAGACTGATCCGGACCGACACATTCCGTCTCAGGGGGATAGAGGTATAGAGTAATGATTCCTGAAACAGAAAATACACAGGTTTTCTCGCGGGACGGCTCAATTACTTTTGAATAAAAATGCTGATGTTCTAAACTTTCTTTCATATTAATGGAGTAGCGTTAGCGGAAATTAAATACTTGAATGGCGAACAATGTACACAAAATATAGACCTCACTATATTGTACAGACCGACTCGGTTGTGTAGTGTTTAGTGTCCGCCTCGAGAGAAGGAATTCAAAGTTCGATACCCGGCCAGTCATATCAAACAAAGGATCGTTCATCTGAGTTATGCAAACCGTAATGTCAAACACAACAACTCATTTTGCAGTCAGGTAAGCCAATTCAAGATTGTCCTTCATTTTGGCTTAGTGACTTTGTTTTTTATGCGAATTGACCCACATTCGCACTTGGTCTAGATACCATCAAGACAATTGTTCTGCCACACTTTCGCCATGTTCAAGTTAAAAATACGTTTTCCAGAGTGTTGACACGATTTACCTCCAATTCCACCTAGTGACCCAGTTTTTGACTTTACATAACCACTATTCAAACTCGGCCTAGATACCATCAATACAAGCATTTTGACAAAGTTTAAAGCTGCTAAAGCCAAAAAAGCAGTCTCTAGAGTGTTAACAAGAGCTTCCTTCAAGTTTGCCTAGTGATCTAGTTTTTGACACGACATGAAACATTTCGAACATGGCCTGCCTATATATTGTTCAAGCTAACTCTCTGACAAAGTGTCAATCTGCTGAAACAAAAAAGGCGGCCTCTAGACTGATCATACGATTTTCCTTTAATTAGGCCTAGAGTCCCAGTTTTTTACCCGAAACGACCCATGTTCAAACGTTGCCTATATATCATCAAAACAAACATTCTTACATAGTTTCAACATATTCAAGTTAAAAATGCGGCCTCCAGTGTTATACAAAGATTTTCCTTCAATTTGATCCAGTAACCTAGTTTTTTATTTCAAATGACCCAGTTTAGAATTTGCCCAAGATTTGATGGAGATGCATGTTCTGATAAATGTTCAAGAAGATCGGGTGCAAAATGTAGCCTGTAGAGTGTTTACAAGGCAAATGTTGACGCTGGAAAAGAACTGAACACAATAGTTCACCCAAGCATCCGTTGTGGCCGAGTGGTTAGCGTCGAGATTTAGAACCGGGCGTCCCAGGTTCAATCCCCAGTCGCGGCGCTGTGTTCATGGTGGAATGCTCTTGGGCAAGGCACATTTCCTAACCTTTTACTGGTTTGATTACCAAGAGATCATGGATGAGTGAACTGTCTCCGTGATATAACTAAAATAATGTTTAAAATTGTGTCAAACTCCAAAAAATTAAACAAACAATAGTACTAAAATAGTACTTAGTGGATTCCCTCCTGTGGGTTCAGGGTTGTGGGGATAGGACTTGCGCGCTGACCAATACCAGGATAGGTTTACCAGTAGTACAGGTAATCTTTTTTTAATTTGATAGTAGACGAAATAATGTAATGCAGACTAAAGATCTTATGTTATCTAATAAGAAACGTGAGATTTGCAATGTTATCTTGCGACCTACTTCCCGGTTTATCATGTATATTTAAGTATTCCTGAAAAATCTGGGGGCATGTTTAACCATAAGGCAGATTAAATCGGAATTCATAGGCTAAAGTATTAAACTGAATTTAAACCTCACTATTAGTATCGTATCTACGTCCAGTTGTGTGATGTAGTTGCATTTGTATCCTGTTGACATCGGGTCATATCCAAAACAGTCCGCTAACATTAACGTAATTCAGAGTATACTGGTACATGTAACCTTTCGGATTCCCGACTTCTGTTTCGACTATGAAGAACGTCTATACCCTGAATCTCGTTTGGTTCTTTTGCTAACAACACATCGCACAATGTTAATATGGCGCACCTATCAACCGTTCATTTCATTTATATTCATATTCGAAAGCTATAGGTTTGTTGTGCTGGGGGTTTAAGCCGTTTTCAACATTATTTTAATGATATCACGGCGATAGTTCACTTATTCATGATCCATGGGTTAACAAACCAGTACTAGGCTAGGGAATGTGCCTTGCTCAAAGGCACGCCACCATAACCATGGCACCGCGACCGGGGATCGAACCCGGGACGCCACGTTCTAAATCCCCGGCGCTAACCACTCGGCCAGGAAGCTGTGGGTTAAATATAGTTTCGTTTTGAATCTTTGATGACCACATTTTTGGTCTGCCGCATCTTCACGCGGATGCACTTCTATGGCTCATGATAAAAGAAAAATAAGGTCGAGCTTTGAAATAATTTAATGTCTGAAAAACTATGTAGAGTCATCATAATCGCATAATCGCTGGTTAGTTGATATTTAAAAGGCTTTTCTTTTTCACCTGCAGTGACCATCTAGTGCATCAAAGCCATTTAGTGGTTACGGAGTATATGTCTTGGTCCGGTAGGCTTAAAGTATCGAAACCGCGTAGGTTTCAAAGGGTTTTGTACGGAAGTTATAAACAATACAATATTCTTAAAAATCTGAAGAAAATATTTCCGGTATTTCTTAACAACGGTTCTATCAGTGTAACACATTGATCGGAATGAAGTGAATTCATGCTGTTATTGGTAAACAGTGATAAGAGTAAACACATCCAAAAGGCACCGTCTGATTAAAATAGTAAATGATCATTAACTCCTTACGACACGAGATCTATTCACCTCTATTCGGCTTTAACAATGTATTCAACATGTTTAACATGAATTTAACTAGTGTCAGAGAACAGTGCAGACCAAGATGATATTTCATATTCGTATCGTCCAATCTTAGTCCACATTTTGTATGGCTCATTTTACTACAAATATTTGAAAGCAGAGTTTAAACATCAAAATATTGTATTGTATCATAATATTGAATTGTGTATCGAAATGTAATATCAAAATGTTGTATGAAGTTTCAAGATTTGTTCAGTCTAATCTCAGGTATGTGTACATCTCAATGGTATCAAAGTGTTTTATCAAAACGAAATATGATGATAACAATTGCAGGAAATCAAAATCTGCGGATGTTTTCAGCGTTTATCAATTCTTTGTTGAGTTAAGCGAATAAAAAAAACCAGTATAGAGCCAGGTCAGACGCGTCGACCTGCCTGGCTCTATACTGGAGGCACAGGCTTCACAAAATACAATCTTTTACTCCTTTACCATTTCATTGTCAACAAGTTGAGTGAGCAAACAAACAGTATAAACAGAAGTCCAGATAACGAGGGGTATGCACCTCTTTTCCCCACAATTACTTTCATATTTTTTAAAGCAAACCCTATGTTGTGGGTACTCAAAATAATAGTATCACTGAGACGATTCTTTTGAGTACCCACAACATAGGGTTCGATGATCAAATAAGCATTTTAGAACACACAAAACGCCCCTTATCTATAGCTCTGAGTATAACGCCTTGTAAAATGCGCTGGCTGGCCTGGCTCTTTACTGGTGGCACAGGTGTCACAAAGCACAATCTGCGGATTTTTTTAATCGTTTACACCGTGCCAATATTGTAAATTGTGAACTAGACTTATACAGCTTTGCATTTGGAAGAGGCCACAGTCATATCGAGGAATATCAAGATGATTAGTTGAGCAGCTAACAGTGTAGCTCCTGGTCAGACGACGTGGTAGCTCCGGCTGGTGTGGCTCTATACTAGTTGATCATGCTTCGAAGATTTGGTTCAAGCTGTCAATGGTTTAATACCATCATCTTGTGCAAATATTATAATGTGATTAATACAAATTAAATGATACTTTCTCAATCCATGAACATTAACCCTTTCCCTCATATAGACGCTTTCTGACGCCTCTGCAGCAGACGGCTTTTTGAAAACATAGTGACAAAAGAAGAAATTGCTCAAAACGAGCAATTTCTCCTTTTGATACAATGTTTTCCACTTTTCGTCATAGGTTATCCATTCAATTATAGAGATTTTCTATATTTTGACAAAAGTCGTCTGCTGCATACTTGTCGTATAACGGAAAGGGTTAAGAGAAGTCGTAAAAAGATAAAAACCTAATTTAACGATTCTGATTGATAGAAGTTTAAAATGATCTGTCTCATTGGCTATTCAGAAAGTATTTACAATTTTCATTTGAAAAAATAGGAACAAACTGCATTCAATACAGTTCTGTAATTCGAATGCCTCTTATAGCAAATCACCGAGTTTCATGTACCCACTACCATGATGTCATCAATATTTAAACATCTTGATTTGACGAGAGAAAAACACCTCCCCTTTATTGTTAACTAATTTCTTTCAAAGGATTGCAAACATCTTAAACTAATTCTACCCCAAACAACCGAATGAAAACTGTCTTTCATAATTAATTATGGGATGATCGAGCGTATTCGTCTAAAAAAAAGGTTAGAGTTATAGAGAATATTATGCTATTGTCTTTTGATATGGATGTTATCGGGCAAGGGTTAGGATTATTGATGAATCGGCGAGGTTTACCGAGCCGATTCATCAATAATCCTAACCCGAGCCCGATAACATCCATATCAAAAGACAATAGTCATAATATTCTATTTATCTTGCATGTAAAATTATGTTTTCAGGTAAATCTACACTCATTCTCACTAGTTTTAAGAAATAGCATTCACAATAACAAAAGCCCATTCATAAATGACGTCACCTAAAATAGAATGACGTCACGCGCGTGCACAAATACGCGCCGAATTACATTGTGTACACACGTCATACGGAAGCTAAAGAGTTCCGACTGAAACAGAAAATCAACAGGAGTCGAAACGTGTGTGTCCGGTTTAGCCTGCGCGGCATGCTTAGGGTGATCTAAGTCGATACTTTTCGAAGTCAAAACAATTGGTTTTCAGAGGAACGGCTTATTTACATTTCAGTATCGTAAACATGACCCCGGGTCAAAAGTAGTTCCGGCAGCTCGTCATGTGGAGTGGATCACGTGGTCTATTGACTGATATCACTTAATGTCACAATACGAAGGAAGAATGTGATTCTCATGTCGAGTACAGAAATAAATCCTAGCCAAATATAATTGAATCAAAGGTAGAATAAAACACAATTTGAAGGTCAAACCACCAAATGTAAACTGCGAAATAACCGAAAATAGAGAAATTGGTCGAACAAAACAAATTAAGATCAACAGACTAACGTTGTCAAACCACCAAATGTAAACTGCGAAATAACCGAAAATAGAAAAATTGGTCGAACAAAACAAATTAAGATAAACAGACTAACGTTGTTCCTTGTATTTGAAGTATATGTACCAAACAGAAACAAATTATAAGCCGAAATAAAAAAATGAAAAAGGGAGATATCTTCAAAGATAAGCAGACTGGAGTTATGTTCCTTTATTGTTCAATTCTTCTAATCACAAGGTATAAGTTTGGCAAATTTGCCAATACAATATTCAACTATAAAACAAAGTTAAATATACCAGACATATTTACTATGTGAAGGGATCAATTAGCTTTCTATGAAGTAGTTAAAGATAATATCTGATAAAGGAACAAGCTTCTTCTAGTCTTAATCAAATTCGACAACATTTGAAGCAGAGTATTAATACCCGTTTACTGGGCTGATAATTTTTAAACTATTCTCTACTTAGATTTATAATAACTCTACGCTGTTCTCAACAGTATTTGAGACGTTCAATTAGAAAAAGCCAACAGTGGGGACTCTGCATAAAGTATCGATCCGGATCAGCCTTAGCATGCCGCGCAGGCTAACCCGGACAGACACTTTTCGCCACCTGTGGATTTTCTGTTTCAGTAATCATCATTGTATACCCCTGAGACTTGATTAGCCTGCGCGGACTGATAGTGTCGATACATTACGTCCATACTGTTGGTTTTCTCGTAGAACGGCTCATTTGTGCTATTTTCCGTCGACCAGTTTCCACGTGTGTTTTCCGGCTTTCTTTCGCACGAGTATTCACACAACTGACTATCTTCCCATTTATACATTTCAACTTCTTGATGAATGAATTTGATCAACAATCGGGATGAGATGCCGTATGTAGTGTATGATATTAAACGGTGCGATGTGGAATATCTTGTCAATATTACAAGTTAATAACTTACTAATCAATAGGTGTGGAGCTTTACTAACCACTGTATGAATAGTGTCCGGATCACTGTTACAGAGGGGAGCATGCGGACAGCTTGTCACAATGTAACGCATCTTGTTCAAAATTAGGGTTATTAGGAGAATATTTACCCTTTTGTCTGCTGGAACCGATTTAACGGAGCCTATGTCACTAGTATGGAGCCAGGCTCTATGTTAGCGTCCTAGTGACCAGTACTTGCACCGTTTCGAACCCGGGACCTTTGGTACGAGAGGCCGACGCTCTACCCCTGTCTTCCAATCGGTCTCTCGGAGATGCTAACCGATTCACCCACCTAGCTAGATTGTGCCTACGTCCCTAGACAAAATAAGTCTTATTCGCATATTAATAGTGTTTGGTTCACACATGTAATATAACCTGTGCCGCCTGCATTTCAGTCATAGTGCGACAGAGAATCGATCATTATGGGTCATATTGCAATAGCATGCACCTGATCAACGTCCATCATTCGGTGGGAAGAATATCTTTCATTAATCAATAGCGACGACTATTATATCACTTTTAAAACATTGCCGGGATCAAAATGATATTTCTGGTCTGGAGCTTTAGCCCCTGGCCATATACGTAATACCACTTTTTCGGAGTTAAGTTGGCAGCCTGCCCATTGCTGTTAACAAACCCTATTACGCATTTTAGGGTGAGACTGCGCGAGAAAAATAGTTCATCATTGATTCAACAAAAATGCATTTAAAAAGTTAAGATCACCCAAAAAAGAGTGAAAAACATTAGGCGTGAGTGATTACTGATAAGTGTTGAATTACTGCTTTCAATTTCGATGAGTCCAAGAAAATTCTTATGTGGCAAAGGGTTAAATATTTGTCATAAATTTGTCACTTGCACAAAGCATGGTAATAGTTGATCTGGTCTTCGGTCAGTCATATAGTGCATAAAGCCATATGGTGCATTTTCCGCATGCTAATATTGAACACTTAGTTCCAGAAATACATATTTCATGCACCCAAAGGCAGAAAGTCATAACAAAACGGGAAAGACAGAGTTCATAATGCTCATAATGAGCCATATGATCTCTCTATGCACTGTTTTCCACACTGTAAAAGGTGGCCCAGTTCACCCATAACTGATAAGTTATAAATTAATGTCACTTAATTCTTTGAATGTGTAGGGGTAGAAAATGCTTGTGGAGCAAACTGTTTAACTCTTTGCTCAATAAGCATTTTCATGGACTCTTCCAAATTGAAAGTATTAATTCACCACTTATAAGTCATGTGTGAATTAAGATTTCAGATTGCTCATTACAAGCAATCAAAACTCTTCTTACATTGTTTTCAAATACCTGCTCTACATTGGCTGCAGAGAAATGCAGTATTATGGAGCAAAAGGTTACTATCACTTTCTCGTAGTAATGCATATTTAATATTCATCCATTCACACTGTGCTGTAATAGTTGTAAATGAGTGTCTGTTTTGTTCCAATAGGAAACAAACAAAATAAATGTTCAAGGCTACAATTCAATTCATTTTTTTTCAAAATCTTTTATTCGCTCAAGTCTGGAGTTACCAGACATATGAGTATAAATTACATTATAATATAACAACAAATAATAATCAATTCACGTGAACAAGAGTGAGAGAAAAGTTAAAATGGAAGGATGTAGAGAGCTTTAGAGATAGAAAGAGGAATGAGGGGGAGGGGAGTGGGCGGAAGGGGAGGGGGTGAAATGCTGAAATAGAAAGTAGGATTGATTTTTGTTGATCTAAAAATAAAACATCTAAAAATAGATTTCTGGGTATTTGTGTAGCTTCATTTCGTCACACGAATAGGCCTTGACCTTATAATCACTCCCGTTTTATTTTTTAAGAAAAAACGTGTTTTTGGGATTAAAATTCAGAATGTTTTGGACCGTATGTGCTTATATTCATACTGGATTTTTAGGACATTGAATGGTAGTGTAAGTAGGACTATATTAACAGTGATCTCGGATAAGAAACGATTGGAGATAACGGTAAGAATTATTTGATTTACAATTGATAGTCGAATTATATATGGTGTGAGAGATCGGAATGGGAGGAAGATAGAGAGAGATAGGGCAGATACAGTATAAATTTAGAGATGTCAATTTAACAAACAAATGGTTAACCGTTTGATTAAATACACACTTGGCACCATATTTATAGGGAGCATCAGATGTCCTGGTTAAAAACAGCACCGTTGATCAATCAGGACGTCTGCAGCTCAATGTGTATAGATCTAGCATACATTGAAGTATTGTCATTTATAGATAGAAAATGGAATTGGTGAATCTTGTCTTACAGTGAACGATTAACCTTTAAACCCGACTATTTACATATATAATTTATACATTTTACTATAGGCACTTCAGATGGTATAGGTCCAGAAAGGCCGAATTCCAGAAAGGCCGATCCAAAAAGGCCGATTTATGGACCATAAAGGCCGATTTACGGACCAAAAAGGCCGATTTACGGACCAAAAAGGCAGATTTCTCAAGAATATATTTTTTGAATATATTTGTTGAAGGAAAACAGTTTAAAGTTGAAAATTTGTGGTATTTAATATTGTATACATGAATGTTTGCTATAGATTAATAATTAGAGTAGGGCGGTTAAACTATCCGTGTTATAATTGATTACAGTTTGCTTTGAATGTTTATTTATACTTCCTTAATTAGATGATTTGAGAACTTTGAGAACATAATTGCCGATTATTGATTAAAAAAGATGTTTGAGAAGATTGAGAACTTAATTACTGTTAGTTGATTAATCAGTATATATTGGCGCTCTTTGTAAAAAAATATTCTCATAATATGTTATAACTGCGTTGGATTTGATCTCGTGGTATTTGACTATTATACTTTATTCGATTTTGTGCTGTTTGACTATTATACTTTATTCGATTTTGTGCTGTTTGACTATTTTACTTTTAATTGCATTTATAGTTTGTGAGTGTATTAACATTTCTGGTTAAGAAGTTTGAATTTTTTCTTGTTTTCCATATATGACATTGTAAATTCTGTGTGTTTATTTTCTAAAAAACATTTCAATTAAAAAAAATTGTGACTTATATACATATTGTGATGGATGCTCCATGTTTAACGTGCCAGACACAGGTTCGGGGTCGCCAACAGGCTGTGGAATGCGATTGGTGTCATAGATGGCAGCATCGTAAATGTGGCACTGGTAAGTAAACTATATATAATTTTTAACTAACCCTGAACTCCTTTTTCTTTTTCTATTTATTCCACGGATGTTTTCAATCTTCATATCAGATGATAGATGAAGCAGGGACACTGTAATTATTATACGTAATAAGTCTCCCTGGATGAAAAGAGGTATTTCGTTTGTCTTTTTTTGCGAATAGTGTGACATATTGAATATATTTTGTCTTTTCTTTGATATATAATATATATCTAAGAGATAATTGTATTTTGTATACATGTATAAATTTAACGGGATTATTGTCTATGAATGCGATTATTGAGAAATTTTGAATATATATATTTTTTTTTCTTTGGTCAATAATATATATGTTAGAGAAAATTGTATTTTGTATATACATAAATTTAACGGGATTATTGTCTATGAATGCGATAATTGTGGAATTTTGAATATATATCTTATGTCTTTTCTTTGGTCAATAATATACATCTAAGAGATAGTTGTATTTTGTATATATATATAAATTTAACGGGATTATTGTCTATGAATGCGATTATTGAGGAATTTTGAATATATATTATGTCTTTTTTTTTGGTCAATAATATACATCTAAGAGATAATTGTATTTTGTATCTATAATCATTTAACGGGATTATTGTCTATGAATGAGATTATTGTGTGGAATTAATTTATATGTAAAGAGAAAATTTATTTTGTATATATATATATAAATTTAGCATCAGAAAGCGTCTATATGAAGTACAATCTTTAATTAATATTTTTGTCAAAAGACAGACAGAACACATATATATTTGAATGGATAAGCTATGAATAAAATTGTAAATCACTGTGGGAAAAGAATAATTTATATATATGAGGAAAGGTTCGCGGAGTTTGATGTAAATAACTGGCCGTCATGTGTATGGAGGAAAGGATTAACTATGTTTAAAAATGTTTTTATCTTTGAGATCTTCCGTTCGCTCTAAATCATGTTTGTTTGACAGGTATTTCACAGTCCGCTTATAGAGAAGCTGTAAAATTGGGTGGTCTGAGTTTTGTTTGCAGACCATGTCGAGACAGCGAGATAGCTCCACCAACATTAGAACTAAGTGTAATCGAACAAGTGAGTATGAATTATATATCAAATCCCGTTTCGAATGTTCTTGGCTCATGGAATGAATTTGTGTCTGTCAGGATTGAAGACTTACAATCTGGTTTTAAAAGGAAATGTGATGAGCAAAATGCATTCAAATCAATACACACACGCATGCCAAGAGGACAACCGTCACATGTACATATTAACAATTATCCAGATTAAGTGGACATATATAATATGTTTAAACGAACGTATTTGAATAATTTTAATTCTGATTTTTAGAATCCCCGTGATACATCGTTAGAAGAACCGCCTATTCTAGAAATAAGCATTCCCGTCACCCGTAATGAAGACGACATGTTTACCGAAGACACGGTCATCGATGATATTCATGAACAGGTATAGTTTATATTGATAATTAAAAATTAAAAACACTATAATGCAGAAAACATTATGGGAAATGGAGATCAGTATAGTCGACAAAATTAAACATTTGTTAAGTACGCCATGTAGCGTGTTTTGACCAGTGAATTTACCAAAATTGAGATAATTTTAAGGAAACCGGTGACATCGGCATAGATAAAGCATGTTCGAATCCGTTGATAGACAGTAAATGGAGTATTTGCTGATGTGTTTAATGGAAATAGGAATATCCTGAAACAGGTGGTCCATTTATATAGTATTTACTATATTATTTCATTCATATAAATTCATTTTGAACTAGGTACCAACGTCGTATTGGTCAAATATATTGTAAAAAACATAAATTTTGAAAACAATGTGGGAATGTCGGCTAAGGTTGGTGAATGTTCCGTAGAAGGGTTCGTACTTGACTTTGAAACAGGTAAATACATGAAACAGATACTATAAACTATTGCAAAAACAGATGTCACTTATTTATAGCTTCGAGTATTGAAAACAGCTTGAAATTTTGAAAACATTGTGGGAATGTCGGCTAATTCAATAAATAATCGGCAATGATGTTCTCAATCTTCAAATTGATTATAACAGTTGTTTATTTTATATTTTAAGCTGCTTGGCGTGCCATTCGCGAGGTTTTCCCAAACATCGAAACATAAAGGGAAAACTCAGTGAAATACAATTTGATATTATATAAGTCATCTGCTGCATATGGTATATAGTACGTGTAAGGAAGCTTATAAATGTATTTGTACCTTTTCAGGCTGGCATCATCGAATGAACAACAAGGCAGGGGGGCCTTAAGTTGTTACCGGTTGGTACCCCTTTTGAGACGTGAAGCGGAATTGGTGACAATCGTGGTTGAGGGTGGAGACCTGCAGCGGGCAAATCACAAGCGATACGCCCAACTAGATAAAGCACTAGAAGCCTGTTATGAGAAATATGCAGATGGGACTATTAAGGTGTCAATGTTTTTAGAACGGGTTGGGGAACATTATAGTGTTAGCTAGTGTTTTATGTTGTGTTGTACATTTGTAAATATCGTGTCTCCTGGTTGTAAATATGTAAATTTTTGTTGAACATATGTAAATATTGTGTTGTAAATATGTAAATATTGTGTACATACAAAGAACAGTTTTGGACCATGATGAGAGCGCCTCCTCGCGGTGTGGTCTGGATGCATATGAATAAATATATGTGTATATTGAATTTATACATGTATCTTTTTTGTGTGCTACTAAACACTCTCAACCCTTAAAATAGGAAAATATTTTACAACGTAACTATAAACATAAAACTATATATATATACATATATCCATATCCATGAAAAATAATTTAAAATCAAACGCAATTTAAAAAGCAAGCTAAGATACTATACGTGTAAACTCCATTATTAAAATCTGTTCACAAACATACAATCCAATATCTTCGATGACTCCTTATTCAATGTTTAATGATTTCGGCCTTTTTGGTATTCGGCCTTTTTGGAATTCGGCCTTTTCGGTAATCGGCCTTTTTGGAATTCGGCCTTTTTGGACCTGAACCCTTCAGATAAGGGAAGAACAGCACCGGCTTTCTCGATATTAATCATAGAGTGCTTTTAGACCTATGTTGTGCGTACTCATCAGGATATTCTCCAGAAGACGATCCCAGTGTGTAACCACCAAACAGTGTGATGTCTGTATGATAGGTTTGCATGAGAACTACTCCCATTATCTAAGAGTTTCTCAAGCGATAACAGTACATTGGTTTGATAGAAACTATGTTGTGGGTACTCAGCAGAGTTATCCATACAGGGTGACTCTGGTGAGCACCAACAATGAAGCATAATCTAATGGAGATGTAAGTTAGAATAGAGTGTTCTCCCCCCATCCGCAGTGCCATACATATAATGGACATACAGATATTCCCATTCTGTGGTGTCTACAAGCAAGGCAACATCATCATTATTTGTTTATATACATAAACAAATGAGGTCGATGTTTCAACTCTTTACACCATACCGAGTTTTGCAAATGATCTGAGTTGAAAGCATCAGCAGACGACAGTAATTAAATTGCGACAAGTGACAGTTTCACGTTCAAATAGTTTTGAAAAAATTGTGACAAAAGGAGAAACCATTCTTGATGGGCAATTTCTCTTCCTGTCACACTGCCCTCTGTATAGTCGTCTGCTGCAGATATGTTAAGATGCTTATTATGGGGTAAAAGGCTAAGGCCTTTTTCTATAGTTTATTGATGGGCACTCATAGCTCAACCTGTAAATACAAGATGTAGCAGTAAACAACATTTATATAAATAGTTGATTTGACAAAATATTAAATATAGTATAATGAGTAATTCACATACAAGTTAATATGCTTGAATGAGATAACTTTTGACTCCCTGGGACTGTGGCTCTGGGTAGACCCAATAAATGCATGTTATGTAATATGAAGGCTAGCAGGCAGCTTGGGCCCAGATCATGGTTCACCAAAAAAATAATAATCAAACATGAGATGCGGTCCAAGCCACCTGCTGCTCAGATTGTATAATGTACATAATTATAGCTTACAACATCTAACATGGTATCTGAACAGTTATATTTGTGAAATAGTTTATCGGTGGTTATCACTGAAATACTTGAGTATGCTTTGTACAAATTTGCTAAGATTAAGTAGTTGTTTTGGAGATGTTGATGTCATTAGTTGGCTGAATTTTAAAGTAGAAGGGCGTTTCCAGAAATACTGTTTGATATATATAAAAGTCTATTTTGGTTGAAGAAAGGGCACTTAAGCACGTAGTGAAGTTCGTCGCCGACATCATTTAAATTGCACAAATTACATTTTCTATTAGATATATCAATGTTATTCCACCTTCCGGTTTCAACTGGCAGATGGTGGTTTCCGGTCCTGAGTTTTACAAGTGGCATGTGATCCTTTTTTTTGAGAATTAATAGATATTTTTCAAGGTCAACTTTGCTTTTAAATACACTATAGTTTTTACCTTTATTAGAGTTATTTAGATTGCTTAACCATTTTTGTTGAAATTGGTCGGTTAGTATTGATTTTACCAGTTTATGAACGTTTTTATATACAATTTGATCTTGATTCAGCCAGATATCTGTTCTTCCTACTTCGTTTAATGTGTTTTTAATTTGATTTATCCATTTTGACTCAAATATTGGTGTATTCATCATTAGCTTATATACTTTATATGAAAGTTTGTCTTTGTTTCCAGTAATGATTTTGTTCCAATAGCTTATCATTCTTGTTTTTATTATGATATCTAGTGGGAGTCTTCCACTTTCACCATATAGCATGTACAAGGGTGTGCTTTGTTTCAGGTTAAGAACTCTTCTGATGAAATTACAGTGGATTTTTTCTAGCAATTTATTGTCTTCATAGCCCCAATTTTCAACAGAGTACAGCAATATAGGCAGAATTGTCTGATCAAATAATTTAAATATTAAGTCAAGAGGTAGATTGAGGTTATATATGCATTTATATAGAAAGTACATAGCTTTCTGTGCTTGTTGAGCTACATGTTTTCTGGCATTTAGAAACTTTCCATTTTTTGAGAAGATAGTTCCAAGATACTTATATGATGCTACTTGTTCTAGCTCAGTATTTTCCATATGAAATTTTACATTCTTCTTTTTCGGGCCAAAAATCATGATTTTTTTCTTTTCAATATTGACTTTTAATTTCCAGGTTTTGCAATAGTTGACAAAGTCATCCAAGCATTTTTGTAGATTTTTAGGATTATCTGCTAGTAAAATAGTGTCGTCTGCGTAGAGTAATACAATAATTTTAATGATAATGTTTATGTCCAGGTTTTGAAACTGAATACCGTTGTTGTTTTTGGTTTCCAAGTACTCCTCAATATCATTCAGGAAGAGAGAAAATAGTATTGGCGACAAATTTTCTCCCTGACGAACACCGCAGTTTATAGAAAAAAAGTTTGATTGTTCATTGTCAAGGGAGATACAGGACTTAATATTATCATACATATTCTTAATCAGCCTTAGAAATTTTCCATTAATTTTCAGATCAATTAGTTTTTTCCATAGACCAATTCTCCAGACTGAATCAAAGGCTTTTGAAAAGTCTATAAAACAGCAATATAAAGTTTTTTTGGAGTGTTTCATAATTTCAATAATTGAGTTATAATACAGATAACTTTTTTAGTGTATTGGGTATAAACCCCATTGTTTTTTAGACAATTGCTTTTTTTTTAAATTTAAGTAACAGGGATAATTTTACCTGATCATTTTTTTGAAATTGCTTTTTTGTACGACTTGAATTAATTGTGGCAAAGGGAGATATAATGAGCAATATCTCCTTTTCTCACAATATTTCATTGTTGTTTAACTAATGCTTCTTATTGATGGCAAATCTATTTATACTCACACGAAAAAGAAAGTGTGCACTTTTAAATTGGGCATAACCTTTTTGTTACAAAGTTTAGATATACGGTTAGCACGAGCGAAAAGTTGCATAATATTGGGTAAATGGGTGCAATGTGTGAAGGGTTATTTTCTTCACTCATGATGATAAATCCGTATATCTAAACTTTGTAACAAAAAAGTTATGTCCAATTTAAAAGTGCACACTTTCTTTTTCGTTTGAGTATATTTGGGGGATCCCTCATTTATCCAGACAATTTTTTTTAGTTTAGTTTTGCTTTAAAGGGACTGAACACCATAATGGTCCAAAATCGTTATATGTTATACTTATTCTAATTAATCCAAAATACGTCGATATATATGTAACGGAATGTTGTAGAAGGTCGTACAAGTCTTGTTTTTCATTATTTCATAAAAAATAAGCAGTTAAAAAAACGTCCGCTCCGTGTTTAAAAATACCGTGGAATTTCCTCTTGCTCATTTGAATTTGTGGATTAAATTCGGCATTCTCTAACACTATCGACTCATTACATTCATGTATGCGTGAGTGTCAGGAGCGAAGGAGATTGTCAATTCGGTTGTAGTGATCGCGTGATAAATATACAGCGATATTTTTAGATTTACTGGGTTACTAACCCAGTAGATTTTACAATGCAAAATAACGAAAAATCTCCGCAATATTAATAGTGTGCATATATTGTAGTACATCAGTCAGCAAATCTCAATGCCTTACATGCAAAAACATCAAGGTAATAGCAATTTTTAACAATTTTCTTTTTTTTTACGCTTTTTTCTCATATGGGATTCAGTCCCTTTAATCTATATGCACAGTGTACATCTACGCTTAGTAAATTCACATCAAGCCATAGATACTTTTTATTACATTCGGATCGTGTTTGATTAAATGTAAACTACACACGCATTAAGCAACACACATGTAAACAATTGCTTTATTTAAAAACACATTGGAATTTAAAACAAATCAAATGTTTTCCTTTTCTTTTGTGGTCACAGTTGCATGATATTTCCATGAATCTAGTATATACGGTTCCCATGGTGCATTGCTTGTATATTTTTTATGTATGCACCTTTTTTAGATCACCTGAATATGGCGGCTCAATGTGATCTATTGGGAAGACAATCTGTCATTGTCCAATGTTACTTTTTGGCTTAAATCAACAATGATGTTCCTTGCATGTTCCCCATATGGGTTTTCCCAAAATATGTCCATTAACTTAATACTGCCATGGCAACAAACAGGGAAAACATTTGGAACTTTTTTTGTCAGAAACTTGCCCAGTTTTGAAACATTTAAAAAAATTCATAGTTTGCTTAATCTGTTGGGATTCATTAAAACATGACTGTCAGGGCTGTTTCCATGTATCGCTATTGTCAGGGCTGTTTCCATGTATCGCTATTGTCAGGGCTGTTTCCATGTATCGCTATTGTTCGTTTTTTTTGAAAAATATGATGCATTGTGATTTCGCCGAAATGTTCCTTTTGTTCCTCTAACAAGGGAATCCGCCGTGGTCGAGTGGTTAGCGTCGGGGATTTGACACCGGATGTCCCGGGTTCGATCCCCAGTCGCGGCACAACGGACATGGTGGAGTGCCCTTGGGCAAGGCACATTTTCTAGCCTAGTACCGATTTGTTTACTCAGGGAGCGTGAATAAGTGAACTGTAGCCGTGATATAACTGAAATAATGTTGAAAGCGGCGTAAAACAGCAATAAAACAAATCATCTAATAAGTTTGCTCTAGCTGGTGCGAATCCTCCAAAAACAAAAATGTGGCGTTGGGGCTGGTTTTCTTCCAGTAAACTGTAACTGCTTTCAATATAATTTGGAACAAATGTTCCTTGGTTTGACCCTCAGTCGGATATGTTCTAGCAGTTGTTATTGGCAAGTGTATGCTTACTCGTATGGGCTACCCTTGTATTTATTCGTTTGCTATGTGCTGTTAATTGTTCTCAATAATTTTCTTCTTATTTCATGTTCAGTACAGCTATGATCAAACACTTTCATCCAGTCTAGTCGATGGTTTCATTAGAGAATTATTTTCTGTCAAACCTATTTTTCTCCCAACATCATTTCCAGTTAATTCAATTGCATTGGTGCAGAATTTTAATTTTCTATTTAATCAGCATGGAAACTTTGTCATACTATTTGTTTCTCATGTGCTTTAGGCCTTGTTCAAAACTGTCCAATATGGTCAAACTAAGCCACACAAATGCTACATATCCCTGTGCTCCATATATACACATGTTACCAGCACGCTAATAAATATGGTATACTAAGGATTCACTCTGTCCGTAAAAGTGGACAAAATCTATCAATAACTGATACATGATGATTTAATTAATTAGGGGAGAATGCTTCCTATGAAGTTTTATCCCAATTGGCCAAGGAGATGTAGTTTGAAGCAAAACGTTGACGCATGCACGACGGACAATTCGCCATGACATCAGCTCGATTGGCTTTCAGCTAGAGGAGCACAAAAGTCGTTGACAACAGACAAAGGGTGATCACAGGCGAGGTCAAAAGGTGTAGGTGTCCTAAAAGATTTTTAAATTTGAAGTAGTTCATGCTCCAGTTTGTAGAGCTAGACAGAGAACTGATGTGAATGAATGTTCTGGCGACATTTAAATTGTTTAAAAAGTGGTTTATGGAGTTATGCCTGATGCCTGATGCCTTACTTCGGATGGATCAAATGTGAGATAGCTCAAGGACTGTAGGTTGGAGGTTCACACTAGGCGGTTTCAAACCAACGTCCTTATGACACTTTTGACAAGTATGCTGCCGGTCAGGTGTTTGATATAGAGAAAAAAACACAAATTTTGTATCTTAACAATTCTTCTGGTATTGAAATTTTACCAGGGTCTTAGTTTTGTACTAGGTCTTAGGTCTAAGTTTTGTACCTTTGCCCAGGAAGACGTACAAAACTAAGACCTAAGACCTAAGATCTGGTACAAAACTAAGACCCTGGTAGATGTTTTCATGTAGATGTCAACAAGCACGGTTAGCTCAGTCGGTAGAGCGACCGTCAATGAAACTGAATAGTGCATGTTCGAGCCCGGCTACAGACAGACGATACTTTTGATTTTCCTCGTTAGGCAGCACAGCTACCACGATGTGGCTCTGACCGTATAGCTTTCTGTGTCCACTTCCGGTGTGCACAGACCCCAATGGGTATATTCAGGACCTTGCGATAGTGCAGGTCCCGAACATTTACGAACGGTAGCCTTCGTGTGTATAGATAATACGTCAGCTTTAAGCTGGCTGCAGGTAAGCTGGCTGCAGGTAAGCTGCCTGTCAGGACGGTGTCTTATGTAATTTACATTGCTACTGTTAAAATGTGACGATGTCACTCTACTTTAGAAAGAGCGATATGGCTTATAGGCCAATAATGATCCGTGTTTACTTCACATCCTCCCACCCCCACCACAGGACTTTTTAGCTCACTCGAATCTATAGCTCACACAAAGCCCTGCTGAAATTGGGCTACTCAGACTCATACAAATAATTAAACAATATTGAAATTTTATTTCCTTTATGAAGAATCATGCTGATAAAATTCAGTTGATTCTGAGCACATAACTGACTTGAAAGTGCAAAACTTCAAAACCTTTTAGGTCAAACCACATAATTACCTATTCAAGGAAGGTAATTACATAACGCCAGTGGTGGATGCAGCATGTTTAATCATAATGGGAGGTACAAGCCAGACCTGAATGTTTCCCAAAATATACAGTCAATGTACGCGTATTAAAGGTAGAGAAATCAGCTGAAGTCCATAACCATCTGTGGTTTGTGGACGCTTTACTCCGTTAAGGTTAACTCGCCGTCTAAATAAATTGTGCCTGAGGTGCATGGACATCATGTTTAAATAATGTTGTCACCTGTGGCCACCAAGGTAAAGATGTTAAATGTCATTGCCAAGCATTCTGGTGTTCAGATTTTGCAATGTTATGTCTTTACTTGAATTAATATGTGTTTGCCTATTCATATCATTGAAACTATACAAGCGATTATTTCTTTCAATATCATGTTGTTCTTGCTTGTGTTTCGATTTTCGTCTCTGTATAATGGCTAAAAATGAATGTACAGCTCTTTGGCGATATAATGTAAAAATCCATAGCATTTCTTCAAAAATGTGGAAGGGCCCAATTAGACCAACGTACAAGTACATATGCCATAGGCCTACATATCATTCCTTCCGAACTCACCTGTCTAATGACAACGTGAACACTGGTGGCAAACCAATTAACCTAGAAACTTTAACCTTGGTGTGTAACAGGATACCTTGTAGCAAAAGTAACTTGTTTTGTCATCATTTGCCACTGCAACTTTAAATCTTGCAGAACTGTACTGTATTTCCAAATTAGGTGAAGTACCAAATTCCGGTCCAGTCGGATATAGCCACCAGGGGGGCTCACTCAAACATACATGGATATACTAAAAAGTATTAACTCAAGAACGATTTGATCTAGAGTGCTCATATTTAAAACATCGATACCTTCATCTAACCTCCTTTACCTTCAGACTGTATTACATCAGAGTCAATTCTCAAATCTGGTCACAAAGGGGACATGACACGTCAGTATGGGCTGGCTGTACCCATTTTTCTGCATGTACCAACAGATGAACACAATGGCCCTGGTCATTTCATTGTAGATAACCAAGGCACTTGAGTTCTACCATGGTCTTAGTTTTGTACTAGGACTTAGGTATTATGTCTTATTTGTGTACGTCTTCCTAAGCAAATGTACAAAACTAGGACCTAAGACCTAAGACCTAGTACAAAACCAAGACCCTGGTAAAATTGCAATACCAGAAGAATTGATAAGATACAAAATAATGATGGTGAACACAATGGCCCTGGTCATTTCATTGTAGATAACCAAGGCACTTGAGTTCTACCAGGGTCTTAGTTTTGTACTAGGACTTAGGTATTATGTCTTATTTGTGTACGTCTTCCTAAGCAAATGTACAAAACTAGGACCTAAGACCTAAGACCTAGTACAAAACCAAGACCCTGGTAAAATTGCAATACCAGAAGAATTGATAAGATACAAAATAATGATGGTGTTTTTTTCTCTATATCACCCCCACTCTTTAGAAATTATATCATGCATGCCACCAGAGCAATAATATTATGAAAAGAAAGTCAAATAAAAACATCTACCAGGGTCTTAGTTTTGTATCAGGTCTTAGGTCTTAGTTTTGAAATATTTACATCCTGTCTGCTTGCACAGGTTATTTAAATGTACTGAACTGCATCTGCTTCCTTTAAGTCATGCTTCAAAAGCATGCATCACAATTATTCTTGTTGTTATCTGTAATACATATTTCAGTCTATGTGTTGTTTTATTTTTGTACCTAGTATATCAGTAACTTAATCTATGACTACTCAACAAGTTCGCCTTATTACAGTGCTAGTCAAAAGGTGTCTAGTCTGTCGAGCCGCGATAGCTCAGTAGGTCGCGACAATGGCTTTCCATCTAGGAGTCGTAAGTTGTAGCCCAACTCCTCGGCCATTCATACTTTCCGAGGACTGATAAATGTCATTGCTTGTGACTAAAGTCATTCGTCTTCCATAGGTAAACAGGTATATGTGGGAATGTAACAAGTTGCCTGCGCAGAATCTTGTGTGGGGTATACAGTTGTGAGAAAGCTAGGAAACACGTGTTATGTGAACTATCCATCGTAATATAACAGATATATCCTTGAAAAAGGTGCTGAGCTCAGCTCAATTTGTGTCCAAACTACATAACCAGCAATGACATGGGTTTTTAACCTCTCAATGGCACACATACGTACTGTCGTCTATCATCATGTAAAACATCATCTCAACGATGTGTATAAAGGTATTATAATGAAACACAACTTTCTTTAACCCTTTCCCACATACTACACATCTGCAGCAGACGACTTAGAAAACTTCTAGGTGGAAATAGGAAAACCTCTTTTTAAATGAAGGTATGATTACTGAAAAAAAGTTGAAAACATTGCGGCAAAAGGAGAATTTCTCATTTTGAGCAAGTTCTCCTTTTGTCACACTGTTTCCAAAAGTCGTCTGCTACAGATCGAGGCGTCTATATGTGGGAAAGGATTAAACTTGAGCAATATACAGCAGCCGAACTGTATGACACAAAGAGGCATTGCCTTTGGATGTACCAGGACCCATATCTTAAACCCGTTCCCACATACAACAATTCTGCACCAGACGACATTGAAAATATCTAGACAAAAGCCATGAAACTCTAATTGAAAGTATAATTATTGAACAGAGTCGAAAACATTGTGGCAAAAAGAGTAATTGCTCATCATGAGCGATTTCTTCTTTTGCCACTTTGTTGGCAAAAGTCGTCTGTTGCAGAGGCGTAGAAAAGCGTTTGTATGTGGGACTGGATTAAATCCCCTCCCTACGTGATGGTTTCTCATTATGTCTCGAATTCGAATGAAGCAAGCTCTTTCAACAATTCAGCACACCTCATAGCAATCATGTATTATTAGATAAACGTTTTCATGCCTTTTCCACATATAGACGGAAGTTGACGCAGTTTCAAGAGATAACTTTTGAAAACACGGTGGTAAAAGATGAAACTGCTCATTTTTCCACTATGTTTTCAACTCTTTTCAATTAGTCCAGATGTTTTCAAAGTAGTCTTAGGCTTTAAAAATGTTAGTAATGGATTTCCTCCTTGTTTCTTAGAACTGTCGGATAAGCATTAAGAGTGATCCGCTGGTGTCAGAACAAATGGACCAGCAATTCTGGTATTTAACACAGAAAAACGCCGTGATATAACTGAAACATTGTTGAGAATGGCGTAAAACACCGAACAAGCAAACAAACAAACAAAGTTGTCTGCTGCAGATTTGTCGTATATGGGAAACGGTTAATAAAGAAATATAATTTATCATTTCGAAATAATGTCATCACTGGTGTTATAAAAGTAATAAAAGATCCGTCCTTACTGGACTGATGCCATCGAAGGATGTTTGTACTGCTGGTCCGGACTGTAGAGTATGATTTATGCCTATCTAAATAACACTTTACCGCTCATTGAAGTTGTAGATGCATTCTGACAACTCTGCTGGTCCGGACTGTAGAGTATGATTTATGCCTATCTAAATAACCCTTTACCGCTCATTGAAGTTGTAGATGCATTCTGACGCCTCTGCTGGTCCGGACTCTAGAGTCCGTTTTATACCTATCTAATAAAGCCTTTCCCGCTTGTAGTCGCATTATTACACCTCTGCTGGTCCGGACTCTAGAGTTAGATTTATGCCTATCTAATTAACCCTTTCCCGCTTGTAGTCGCATTATTACACCTCTGCTGGTCCGGACTCTAGAGTTAGATTTATGCCTATCTAATTAACCGTTTCCCGCTTGTAGTCGCATTATTACACCTCTGCTGGTCCGGACTCTAGAGTTAGATTTATGCCTATTTAAGTAACCCTTTCCCGCTTGTAGACGCATTCTGACGCCTCTGCTGGTCCTGACTCTAGAGTCCGTTTTATACCTATCTAATTAACCCTTTCCCGCTTGTAGGCGCATTATTACACCTCCGCTGGTCCGGACTCTAGAGTTAGATTTATGCCTATTTAAGTAACCCTTTTCCGCTTGTAGACGCATTCTGACGCATCTGCTGGTCCGGACTCTAGAGTCAGATTTATACCTATCTTAGTAACCCTTTTCCGTTTGTAGACGCATTCTGACGCATCTGCTGGTCCGGACTCTAGAGTAAGATTTATACCCATCTCATTAACCCTTTCCTGCTTTTAGACGCATTCTGGCGCATCTCCTGGTCCGGACTCTAGAGTAAGATTTATACCTATCTAAGTAAACCATTTTCCGCTTGTATACGCATTCTGACGCGTTTACTGGTCCGGACTCTAGAGTAAGATTGATGCCTATCTACGTAAACCCTTTCCTGCTTTTAGACGCATTCTGACGCATCTGCTGGTCCGGACTCTAGAGTAAGATTGATGCCTATCTAAGTAAACCCTTTTCCGCTTGTAGACGCATTCTGACGCCTCTGCTGGTCCGGACTCTAGAGTAAGATTTATACCTATCTAAGTAAACCCTTTCCTGCTTGTATACGCATTCTGACGCATCTGCTGGTCCGGACTCTCTAAGTAAACCCTTTTCCGCTTGTATACGCATTCTGACGCCTCTGCTGGTCCGGACTCTAGAGTAAGATTTATGCCTACCTAAGTAACCCTTTCCCGCTTGTAGACGCATTCTGACGCCTCTGCTGGTCCGGACTCTAGAGTAAGATTTATGCCTACCTAAGTAACCCTTTCCCGCTTGTAGACGCATTCTGACGCCTCTGCTGGTCCGGACTCTAGAATAAGATTTATACCAATATAAATAACTCTTTCCCGCTTATAGACGCATTCTGACGCCTCTGTAGCACACGACTTTTGAAAACATTGTAGCAAAAGGAGAAATGAGCAATTTATCCTTTTGTCACAATGTTTTCAACTCGATTAAATAATAATAATTTGATTTTCATAGTCGTCTGGTGCAGTGTTGTTGTATGTGAAAAAGGGTTAATATCATACCTAAACTTCGCTTCAGCAGCAGACGCTCGTATACGCATATAGCGAAGTGATTTGGTCTGATTTCAATGAGATTCCATATATGCCAGGCATAAACATGTGTGATGAGTAGTGAAAGTAAATAAGATTATACTGTGCATGTAGTATCAGTCAACTTACTTTCGTCTGCCTCAGGTGTTGGAGATCACTGGTTCGATCCCTTGCCGGGTCATATCGAAGACTTTTAAAATGGTAGTTATGGCTGTCTCCATGGCTCTCAGGGTTAGCTGGTGTCAGGATAAATGGACCAGTCGAACTAGTATCCTACACAGGAAACGCCGTGATAAAACTGGAAAATTGTTGAAAGCGGCGTAAAACACCAAACAAAGAAACCAACATACTGCAAAACTTATGAACAAACAAGGGATGATGGGGATGATGAATCAACGTATTTACAACAAACATTAAACAATAGGTTTCTCTTTTATATACATTGAAACATTGAGAGACTATATTCTTGATCAATGTATATGTACTATGATATATCGAGACAATGAATTCAGGAAATAAATACCTGTTATTTGTAACTACATCATTCAGGATGTATTCATTCTTAAACTGAGGATAAAATGAGTCAAGAGGATAATCGTTCGACTGATAGTATTCAAAATGACTTTCACAAATTTGATTATATGTTGTAATAGTCCACAACTTCTCAAGGTTCTCAGTCCGATTTCTCACTTAGACCGGGTTCAGTCGGGAATGAGAACATTCCAATCCCTTAGACTGACGTATTTCACTAAAATTCCTCGACGCAACGACCAATTTCGCATTAATTAACAATACGACGACCCATTTCGCACTAATTAACCATACCACGACCCATTTCGCACTAATTAACAATACAACGACCCGTTTCGCACTAATTAACAATACAACGACCCATTTTGCATTAATTAACAATACGACGACCCATTTCGCATTAATTAAAAATACAACGATCCATTTCGCACTAATTAACAAAATACGAAAACAATTCACGATTCCTATTCTTTGTCGTCAACATAAAACCACTGTGAAATTGTAGTTCTAATATTACGTCACAACCGATTATGTAACGTGGCCAAATTAATCTATTTCGTCACACGGTTTTGTAAAGTTAAAAGCCTAATACAAGTAAAACAAGAGGGCCATGATGGCCCTGGATCGCTCACCCGATTTTATTTCACTTTAGCCATACAAGCCCCGCCCTCTGGCGGCCATAGTTTTCGACCAATCAACATGGCTGGAATCTGATAGAGGGTCTCCCTAGGAATATTTCATCAACATTATTTGAAAATCGGCCAAACACTTTTGGAGGAGAAGATTTTTTAAGTTTTCACTAAAGCCATATAAAGCAAAATAGCCCCGCCCTGTGGCGGCCATATTTCTCGACCAATCAACATGAATCTGATAGTGGGTCACCTTAGGAACATTTCCACATAATTATTTGAAAATCGTCCTGACACTTTCAGAGGAGAAGATTTTTTGAGTTTTCACTATAAGCCATATAAGGCAAAACAGCCCGCCCCCTGGCGGCCATGTTTTTCGACCAATCAACATGGCAAGGAATCTGATAGAGGGTCACCCAAGGAACACTACAAAATTATTTAGAAATCGGTCTGACACTTTCGGAGAAGTTTTTTTAAGTTTTCACTATAGCCATATAAGACAGAAGGAATTCTGGTGAGGTCATTGAGAGGATGCTTTCTGTAAAGTTTCATCCAAATTGACCCACTGGTTACTGAGGAGAAGAAGTTGACGGACGACGGAAGCCGGACAAAAGGCGATCACAATAACTCACCTTGAGCAAATTGTGCTCAGGTGAGCTAAAAACAAACACGACTGCCCATGCAAATGAAATAATGCCTGTTACCACTGTTGGACTGAACAATGCCAACTGTTTGCAGTCTTCATTTTCCAAGTGCAGTGTGACGAGGGTTTGACGATTCAGAAATGAAATGATTAATGCGCATCTCAATGGCAGGAAACTGGTCATTGCCCGCTGGGAGACCGTTAATGATGCAGTTCATTTGGGGTAGAAGGGAACTAACTAGTCCATAATTTGTCAGGTAGAAGTTATAGCCAAAATAAGCCATTTATAACTCGTTTTGAAAATAGAGCTTTGTCATAGAAGAGCGACCTTGCCCTTCAAACGAATCTGCTGATTCTTGCAAGCGCATCAAGTCTCCCCAATGTAAAAAAAGACATACATCATTCAACAGGCTATCTATTTCACAAATTAGACCCTTGATCCAAATCACCAAGCTAAAAGTCTTGGCTTTGCACCATGGTGAAAATTTGAGCCAAGTTATTTGAAAAAAATAAACATTCTGAATGCATGCATAAGTAACAGCTCGCACGCACCTACACACTGGTATGTCATCGACTAATAGTAAATTGCATGTAGCTCCTCGGAAGCCGTTGTACAAAATTGTCAGCATTTTCTTGCTGAAGTTTTTGGTCTTATACTCTGCACTTCTGCAAATACTAAGCAAGTTCGAGCCTCTTAAGATGTGTGGTGGTTTCCCGACCGAAAATAATATAAATTATAAACGATGCAATTGCAAATTTCACCTGGAAAGGAGATATATAAAGGGAAGCAACTAATGTGAAAAACAAATATAAAGTACTGGTT
Organism: Serripes groenlandicus; assembly: GCA_031761405.1. Classification (NCBI taxonomy): domain Eukaryota; kingdom Metazoa; phylum Mollusca; class Bivalvia; order Cardiida; family Cardiidae; genus Serripes; species Serripes groenlandicus. The sequence continues at coordinate 62,789 of JASEVX010000072.1, forward strand.
ATCTCCCTTTGACCATATTTATTTTTCCAAGTTTCATTTTAGCACGAGCCACACGAACATCGACCTTGGGAGGGTTTAAACTTAATCACACGCCTACGATCAGATGGCGTCACAGGACTAATAGTGTGTGGTAGAATCCGTTCTCATGACGTCTCTAGGCTACTTGGGTGACCGAATGGCGGGTAGGAAAGATCCTGAACAATCTTCACGGAGGTGCAAACTGATCTCGGTCTTCGCTGGTCACAAATCACAGAATTATCCCTTCTTCACAGGGCATGTTTTATGAACAGGTAGGTCAACTTGTAATGTTTCACGAAGATCAGCCTGCACATCTAATCTTGGTTTACAGGTAGGTCAATTTTTAATGTTTCACAAAGATCAGCATGCTAATCTAATCTTGGTCTACATGTAGGTCAACTTATAATGTTTCACAAAGATCAGCATGCACATCTAATCTTGGTCTATAGGTAGGTCAACTTGTAATGTTTCACGAAGATCAGCCTGCACATCTAATCTTGGTCTACAGGTAGGTCAACTTGTAATATATCACGAAGATCAACCTGCACATCTAATCTTGGTCTACAGGTAGGACAACTTGTAATGTTTCACGAAGATCAGCCTGCACATCTAATCTTGGTATACAGGTAGGACAACTTGTAATGTTTCACGAAGATCAGCATGCACATCTAATATTGGTCTACAGTTAGGTAAACTTGTAATGTTTCACGAAGATCAACTTACACATCTAATTTTGGTCTACAGGTAGGTCAAATTGTAATGTTTCACGAAGATCAGCGTGCACATCTAATCTTGGTCTATAGGTAGGACAACTTGTAATGTTTCACAAAGATCAGCCTGCACATCTAATCTTGGTCTACAGGTAGGTCAACTTGTAATGTTTCACGAAGATCAGCCAGTACATCTATTCTTGGTCTACAGGTAGGTCAACTTGTAATGTTTCACGAAGATCAGCCTGCACATCTAATCTTGGTATACAGGTAAGTCAACTTGTAATGTTTCACGAAGATCAGCTTTCACAACTAATCTTGGTCTACAGGTAGATCAACTTGTAATGTTTCACGAAGATCAGCCTGCAAATCTAATCTTAGTCTACATGTAAATCAACTTGTAATGTTTCACGAAGATCAGGCTGCACATCTAATCTTAGTCTACATGTAAATCAACTTGTAATGTTTCACGAAGATCAGCCTGCACATCTAATCTTAGTCTACATGTAAATCAACTTGTAATGTTTCACGAAGATCTGCCTGCACATCTAATCTTGGTCTACAACGTTCGCTATTCGTGTATTTTTATGAATTCAGCGGGATAAGAGTTAATATAAAGTAGTTGAACTAATTAGACAATTAAAAATATATAATATAATCCCCGAAACATTATCTGATTCTTTTATCTACTTTTATCAAGTCACATTTCCTATACATACTAAATTCTACTCAAATATATAATATGATGAAATTCTTAAACGAGTCAAGTCCAATACACACATATATGGCCATATATAATATGTTTTATATTACATAAAATATTATATATAATTCACATGTAGTTTCTCCTTTAGTCACCAATGTATCTTGAAGATGCATCATTTGAAGTCGGCATTATCAGAGAAAAGGATAGACAGAACAATTAAATAAGCATAAAATAACTATGTATTGGTTATATTTTAATATAACCTAAAATTGTATGTCGATTCTTTCTTTAAAATAGAAAAAACAATACTTTAAAATGAAATTGAATACGGATTCTACAAAGTGTTCCTTTTTAACCCGGTCCTTTTTGGTTTTTATACCTTTTAGGTTTTGCTCCTTTCTGACC